>VDFB02000002.1:140892096-140973000 GCA_007258455.2 Sequoia sempervirens | reverse complement strand
TGGCATAACATTTATTCACAATGCATTGATGAAAAAGTGTGAGTACAATTTATTAATCCACAAAATTCACATTACATTCACCTTTACCCTATATAGTAATAGTAAATAGTAATTAACAATTGGGGTGTAACATTCTATAGATAACAAAAGAAGTACAAGTGGAGGTGATTTCTTTCTTGGCAATAGATTTGTTTCCTAGTTGAGCAAGAATGAGGATTCAATCTCATTATCGACTGCAAAGGTAGAATATATTGCAGCAACATCATGGTGTACACAAGTGTTGTGGATGAAGTAGTGTCACGTCTCAGACTCTGATGTAGGTTGCTTTTGGTTTTGTGCAGATTTTTTATATGATTTGATGTGTGTGGTAGAGTAATAGTGAATACTATGGTGTTTTGGTGTGGTGATATACAGGAGTGTTTGTTTAAATTATGAAAAGTTGAATAGTATTGAATGTGTTTCACCTTGAAAATGAAGCAAAATAGAATAGAAGTATTTGAATTAATGTATCATATTGTTTTGATTTATATCTTTATGGTATACTAATCCATTTTATTGTTGTGTGCATGAGTGCACTTGAGATGCAGGTGGTCGAAGACCAAAGGTGTGATTAAGGAGAGGAGGTTAGCTTCTTGATAGGATAAAGTAGGATGTTCTCTCGATCACACACGGGCACTTATAATTCATGTAGATTGCATTTAGAAATGATAATTTTGGCTTGATTGTTTTGATTGTCTACAAAATAAATAATGATTAGTCAAATTAAATAAATAGTGAAATATAAGCATAGTAAAGTAAAAGAATTAATTTAAATTATAATTAATAATAAATTTTGATTTAAATGTCTATACATGATAAAAATCTAAGTAAGCATTATATTCTTCTTTTAACTTGTGTTATTTTTTTATTTAATAAATTAACTAATAGTTGGAAGATATTTATTTAATTAATGGATAAATATTTATATATATTTATAAAATTAGAATTAGTTTTGGGTAAATATTTTCCAAAAAGGGAATTTATTTGCAACTAAATTAAATATTATTTTATATTTTCATCTGAGCATGGGAAATGAAAAAATGATAAGTTATATCTTTATTTTTATTTTTATTTTAAAATCTTTTTCAAGATTAGGTTTTGAAACGGAAAAAGGAAAAAACTTTATTAAATGAAAGGAATTTCTGAGAGAGATAATGGTTTTTGGTAATTTTATGGAAAACTTGCTCTACAAAAGAAAACAATAGCTTCCATCAAGTGTTTTTTGAGATTTTTGAATAGAATTAGGGAAGGAAGAAAGAAGCACAGGGAAAAAGAAATAGGTAGAAGAAGAAGCTCAAGAAGACAAATTGGAAGAAAAGAGAAGAAGAGGAGGGAGGAGCATCCTCAACAAAAGGCAAAGTAACCAAGTTTTTACAATTTCTCCATTGCTTTTAATTTTGTTTTCAAAAATGAGAAAATAATTTATAATGTGCAAATATTGATTCTTTTAAAGCGTAAGTTGCAAAAATCTTTGTTTTTGAAACTTTTCCTTTACAAAACTCCTGGGTAAAATCCATATAATATTCCTAAATCTTTTACTTATCTGAAAATAATTTTTCTTTTCTTTTACAACTTCTTGTATTTAACTCCCTCTAGTCTGGAGTTTTTCTTTATGAACCGTAAAAATTTAATTATAATTCAGATTAACCTTATACATTTATTTATTTATTTATCACTTAGTTGTATATATATATATAATTTTAGATTAACCTTACGGAATTGAAGTCCCTAAATATATATATACCCAAAAATCAATGAAGATCAGTGTCTGTTCTTGAACCATTCGCTTGTTTTAAAAAGGAGACGTCAGTATATATGGGGGACTTACCCACCAGAGGAAGCGCCTCCACAATAGGGAGGGCGTTGGCTAGATCTTTCCTATTTTCCCCTTATACAAACTATGAACTCCCTACACCGTAAGTTTTAAAATAAACCTTAATCAAATTTACATTGCTGAATACATTCTGGAAAAAAGAACAAATAAATAAAATATGTGCATACTTGTAATTCATACATATATGTTGTTTATATAATTATAATATGTATATATTATATTTGTGCACAAAGTAAGGTACAACATGTGGCAAATAAATTTACGAACCAAAAGTTTATGACTACAAGTAGCTGGAAATTTTCTATGGTAAAATAGTCTAGGAATCATGACTTTTGGGTAGTATATAAATATATATCCATTTTATTTCCAATAAGAGCAATTTTTCTTTTATACATTATATTTTAGATTAAAATATCTATATATGTATAAATGTCAATTGTTCTTGTGGAAAATCTATCAAGTTTGATATTGGGAGTGGATATTTAATCTATATATGTATAAATGTCAATTGTTCTTGTGGAAAATCTATCAAGTTTGATATTGGGAGTGGATAAATATATTTTTAACTGGGGAATAATTCAACTTACTATATTTTCCACCTTATTAAATTAAGGTTAGTAAAACCACCGTAAATATATAACAATAAATACTTATCTTTATCATATGTTTTAATTATATCATCTATCAATCAAGAAAACTTTTCACCTCAGTAGTAAAATAAAAAGAGATTTTTTCTTTTTTCTTTTAATATATAATTATAAAAGATCATATAGATAAATATAAACATAAATAATCAAATCTAAAACTTATTAAAAAATATTTATATACTAGAGCATAGGTATTTGTTAGTTTTGTTTTTCTTTCCAAACTATAGAAGACAAATTACCCTATTTATTTTACTATCAGTTAATTCTTTACCACATTAAATTGTTATTTCGGTGTTCTAAATGGCACTTGAAATAGAATTTTAGTTTTACTTTTATCAGTAATATTTAATTGTTAAATTTGTGATTGGGAGGACATAATTCTTTTCCAAATTCCTGAATTACTCTTGTATGTATGTTTAATGAATAATAATTTATTACTCTTCAAACGTGAAAGTTTCTTTATAGAAAATATTTTACTTTCAGAATGTAGGCAAAGCTATGAAGTATTATGAAAACCAAATTGTGATAAAACTGTAAATAGTATGATGTTTCTATGTGGAAAGTGGTAAATTTTGGATAGCTATAATTTTGTGTTGAGATATAAGCATTTTGTGGGATTACATATAGAAATTTATTTTCCGAATAATGAAACATGTAAATTTTGAAATGCTATATGTTCTGCAAAATGTTGCATAGAAAATATTTGAGTTAATGCATTCATGAAATTTATATAAATTTATGCATTATGAGTAGACTTTTGAGACAGGCTGTTGAAGGTGGACCCACAGAGACAATAGTTTTACCTTTTTTAAAACTATCATTTATTTTATTTATGCTTGGCCAAGCACATGCACCATTGAAATAGATGGAAATAAAAGCCTATAAATAAATGTATATAGGTCTCTGCCACCTCCTATTTGCAAGAAATATAGTATTCTCATGTCAGGAATGCATATAGGCATCAGGCTTGCATCAAGAGTTCCCTCTTGCTTTGTTGTTTCAGGTTGCTAGGCTCCTCGTACAAGGCCGAGGATTTCTTCAAGTTAGGAATAAACCCGAGGAAGTCATGCACTTCATGGTCGGGTGGAAAAGGTTCCTTAATCACACTCTTGGCCCCAGCTTGCAAGAAGACCAATAGTGTCACGATGGTTGAGGTTTAGAGCTTCTTATGCTATAGATGTATTCATGTATTATTTTTGGAAGGCTTTTATAGCCACTTGAAAAAGCAACTTTAATTGCCATTAATTATTGTAACATTGAAATATATGTATTGAATAAAATATTTTGATGTAACATTGAAATAGATGTATTGAATGAAAGATTTTGATGTAACATTGAAATAGATGTATTGATTGAAAATTATTGATTTCATTTGAATATGAATGAATTTATGGAAACTCATTCAATGTGTTTTTATCATATGCATACGTATCGATGTAAAGATCCTTGATGAAGATGCAAAGTACTTATTTGGATACATGAGATGGGACTTATCACTACTTTTTCTCTTAAGCTCTTTTGGGAACCTCTCATTATTTGCATCATTTACTTTTACTTTAATTGAAATGTATTGAGTTTTTGGCAACACATATATGGTAAATGAACTTCACCTTTTGAGCATTACAAGTAAACATTGAAGGATATTAGAGTATCATATGATGAATCTATTTCTATCTTGTGTGATAATACAAGTGATATCAATATTATAAAACACCCAGTAATACATTCAAAAACAAAACATATCTCTATTTGATATATCTTTCTAAGAGAAAAAGTTGTAGAGAATGACATGAAGCTTGACTATATGCCTACAAAGGATCAAGTTGTAGAATTTTCACCAGTGCTATTCCTAAAGATACATTTGAGTAACTTTGACATAATTTAGCATTCATTGCCCCTCTTTCATTCAACTAGATGCATAAGTGATGCATCTATCCCAGGGAACAATTCAAGATACATTTTTTTATCCTAGAATGATGAAGGCTACATCTTAGGAGGAGAAGGTAATGGTTTGTTTTTTAGTTGGAGCAATAAAGAGTAGAATATATTGTGCCCCTAAGGGGGAGAGAGCTAAAAAGTATGAACAATGCAGTGTGTGTAATAGTTAAAATTGTATGGATAAGGATAGTGGAGATGGAGTAGTTGCTTGCTAGTGTTTTCTAAAGTGAAAGTGTGTAGGTGATGTAAAAGGGGGGGTATGTTTCCCTCTAATATTGATGTCAAAGGGGGAGAGAGTGTTTACTAAAAAATAAAAAGTGTGATATTTAAAACTACTCCTCAAGAAAGGGGGAGAAAATAGAAAGAGGGATAGAATTTTGTCTGAAGAACAGAGGCAAAAGGGAGAGTGTGAAGTGTACCCTAGTAAGGGGGAGTGTTTCTTAATGCAAAAGTTGCTTTTGTTGTTGATGGTTTTTAAAGCTGGTATTGCCATCAATGAAAAAGGGGAAGATTGTTGCAAGTATGTTGTAGTTGTTGACATTGATGTCAATAGTTGGTCATTGATGTCAACAATATGGACATTATTGGCAATTTCTAGCATTGGAGTTTTTTTGGTGGTTCTTTCATTAGTGTTGCCAATGTTGGTGCTAATTATGGATGTGCTGAGGTTTGATGTCACATTGATATCAAAGCCTAGTGTTAAGATTTTTGGTGTTGTATATGTTATAGATATCTTGAGTAGATGTTTGTGGTGATGTTGATGTACCTGGCTCACTTGGTTTCCAAGTGATTTTGAGAAAAAATGAATAAAAGAGTATGCAATGTGATAGAGGCATGCTCAGTGTTGTGTTTCACATTTCTTCATGGTTGAAGATATTCTTGTGTGGTTTGGATGTGATGATCAAAGGTGTTTAGAGGCTCTATATCCAAATTTTTTTAGATTTTGGATCGTATGGTAGTAGAAATTATGTTTGACAATGTGTCTTTTTGCATAGAAGGTTCTCTGGGAGAAATGAGATTGCTCTGAATTTCTCTACATTAGAGTTTCTTATCTTTCAAAATTGGGAACATTCATATATTATTTGTATCTACTTTCCCTTGGAGTGTTGAGTGATGAGTTACTCCACAAGATTGGATTCATAAGTAGTGTTTTGTGGTAGTGTGTCTGGTAGCACAAAATAAATGTGTTCTCTAGTTTCAATTGGCTGTGGTAGTGGTGTTGGATATTTTGATGATGTGGAATATTCTTGAATGTTGTGGGGTGTTGTTATGTGATTTTTGTAGTGTTTCTAAATCTAGAAAAGCATGTATGTGGTCATTTGTAGTGTTATTTCAAGTTTGGTTGACTTGGCATGCTAGTGTTATTTACAGAGATACATCATGAATTTTGGATATGTTGAGTAGCATTGTGATGTAGATTTAGATCCTAGTTAACCCTTGGTGTGGTATTCCTTCAATTATTTCCACCATGAAGGTGTTTGGTGCCAACCTATTTTGGTGTTGCATGTCTAAGGTGTATATGTTTCATTAAGGCTGATCTTTAGGAGTTGTTTGAGGTCACAAATGGTATAAATTCAAAGTGAGTTGTTGGAGATGTGGCAACGTGTGTAAGATGTGAATGTGATCAAGTGCACAGTGATTTGAGTGCAAGCTTAAATACCTATGACTCCAGATGCAATGAGCATAAGGTGTTTATGTTTCTAGTGTGCTTGAATTTGTTAAAGGAAGTGAGCCAAAGGTTGCATATGGAATGGAGTTGAAGTGGTGGATCTTCTTGTTGCTTTGAGATATCTAGTAAATCTCTATGTAACAATTTTCTTCTTTCTTGTTTCTTCCACATAGTGAGTCCTTTTGAGCAATGAGCCCTTCTTCTCTTTTGGATAGTGAGCCCTCTAGCAGTGAGCATATTTTATTCAATGTTGTTATTCATATATATGTGAGCTAATCCTCACCGTGGTTTTTCCCTACTTAGATTTTTTCATGTAACTCTAGTGTTCTCTTGCTAATGGTTGGGTTTGTATTATCATTTCACATGTTTGCATTCTGCTAATGCTTAATGAGGGTTTAAAGTTTGGAATTTAATGATGGATTGAATGTTTTAATGTACAACAAATTCATCCCTCCCTCTCAATTGTCTTCTACATCTATCAACTTATTCAGCTCTTCATTTCTTTTAAAATGCTCAAAATGATATTCCAATTCCTTAAATTGCTAGGTGTTCAAATCATGAAAAAGACATTTGTATGGATTTCTTCTTTTCTCACAATAATTATTTTTAAAAACTAACAAATGAATTTAAATTTGCAAACATAAAAATTTCAACAATAAAATATTAAATATTGTGCCAAAATAGGGAGGTCAATGGTGAGGGCACCCTGACCGGGCCTTCATTTTTTTTTAAATTGTTATTAAATAAATATATAGTTTAAATTACCAATTTTATTTTGATTTTCAAATATGACAATAAATAGGCAAATAATAAGCATAATTAGGTCCAAGCACTTAAGGCACAAAGCCAAACATAGTGTGAAATTGTCAAGATCAACAATTTATGATGGTACACAAATAATTGATGGTAAATTTTGGACATGATAATCATAAGACAATTAAATACATGGTAGAAAATTATGGTTATATTTCACTCATTATGATAGGTATAGTAGGTATATATGCTTGAATTTCAAAATAATGTGTCAAATGCTTGTTTTTTTGTATAGGCAATATTTACATTTTAAAACTTGTGAGAATTTTTTCTTCGAATAGGTGAAAGGGATTTTTAAAAGGTCCACAAACCTTTTACAAATCTACTAACACACAACAACCAATCAACAACATAGGTGTAGTAAAATTGCCAAGAAAAAACCACAAGAAGGACTATTCAATTATACATATAGATCTAGCAAGTCATCCCCCCTTCAACCAATTTTTTGACAAGGATACATGTCTTCAAAGACCCTTCTTCCTCCTTTGAACCATGATCCAAGAAAACACATCATCTAGATCCACAAAGACTCAGGAGGGTGGGAGCCCTCTCCATAGTTCCAAACTAGTGCACAAGAAGAGAACCTAGTGAAGAAGATTAAGCACCAAGTGCAAGAAACAACACTGACCAAAGGAGGAATGTGCATTCCACTCTTTATATTAGGGGAAGAAACCATGATGGGATCTTTAGTAAAAGAATGTGGAAGCTAATATACCTTCCAAACATTAGCAAGAGACTCAAGAGCCTCCAACATACAATCAATGTTAACCACATCTACTATAGCATGTTCTTGAAGATAATTTTCCACCAATTGGAAGATATTGGGATGCTAAGGCATGTGAAATTAGATTCCAAATATATAATGGAAAGGCATTTCCCTTGGTGAAAGGGGAAGCTCTCATAATCTAATGTTTGATCCAAGAATGATCTACTATGTGCAAAACTACCATTGTTGGGTGGGGCTTAGAAAAATATAATTCTACTAGTATACAAATGAAATTGGTAAGAGAATACATTGTAGTATCATGATACACTTTTATGAAATGATCCGTAGAGTTACCAATAGCCACGTACTAGGATTTCCACTAAAAATCTAATGGTATATTAGAGAAGTGAATCGAAACAAGTAGAATGTTGAAAGATTTAGTGAGGGGACTTAAAGAAAGATCCCACGGCTTTAACAAGCGGGCATGATATCCCCAAAACCATTATCAACCATCAAGAACTACATTTTGATTAGAGATTGAATCAAAACCAACCATAAAGAAACTCTTCACACATAGATAAATTTCAAGGTTTTATTCTTTCTATAATAGGCCACCATTACTTAGAATCCAATGATTGAGATCACAAAATTGGGGCCACAATCTATCACATCTATAGATCAAACTCTCCGGAGAATAATACTCCACTTTTTCTAAAACCTCATCCCTAAGACCACAATAGGGGGAATTAGGATACATAATAGCAAAGATCTTACAATGAGAAGAGCAAAAGAAACACCAACCTTGTGTGGAAAGCAATAGCACCTCTGTGAAAATGGGTAGAGATATAGGAGAGGACCCAATAGTTGTGCACCCTAACTTCGTGCTTCTCAAAATCCTACTTGGAAATTTCAGACAATTTTTTTACAGCAGCTTACTTGGCAAGTCCCCTGCTTATAACTTTCGTTTTAGGGCCACATCATCAAATATGATGCCACATCAGCATGCTTTTTGTCAAGGTGTCCAAAAAGGCCCAAAACAAACCTGTTACCAATACTTGTACATTCTCATCAAGGGTAGTTGAGCACTGATGTGGCATCACATATTTGGTTGCTTTTTAGATCAAAGGAATACATTTTGTTTAAGTTAAGGTAGTCATGTCACAACTATTGGAGATATTATATAAACAACTACTATCACAGCTATTAGACATTATATAAACAACTACTATCTCAACTATTGAAACACACTCAACTACTGGATCCTCTCCCCTGATAGGAGAGATTACAGATTGGCTATTCAGAAAAGCAATAGGGACTGCAGCGAAAGAAACAACATCACATCATTGAGGAGAAGGATATCTAAAGCGAATAGAGTTTGCTTAAGAACTTTTACCTAATTTTTTTGAAAGCCAAACACCGATGATATCATTAGGCTCCAAAACTATGCCATCAAACTCAGTAGGGACTGTAGAAAGCTTCGTAAAAAATTACATCAATCGAAATCCCCTTGTAAATTAAATGTGGGCATTTTACCAGAAACTAGTGTAACTGGAACCTTTAATATAAGTAAACAATCCTCAACCGACACCTTTAAGTCCACCCCCTGGCTCCTATGCGAAGCAAGTGCCATTGAACTAGGAGAGTTACAAAAAAAATCTTTTGAAAAATCTCGAGAGAGTGGGAAGGAGCGTGATTCCGTCGGGAAAGACCGACAAAAAAATATATGTGATCATTTTGTTATTTAGCTTGTTGAAAGTGAATATTTCATAATCCAATCCATACAATAGAATTTAATGGCTCCAACTTTAATTTTTGCTAATTAATTATATATTTGAAAATGTAATATACTTTTCAAGCTTTTTTTTATTTAACAACTTATAAGCTTATCATATATTTCATGTAATAATGTGTGAATAAATTTGTAAAGAATGCTTCAAGGTTACTAATCAAAATGAAAACAAATTATAATTTATTGTTACAAAAAAATATCTTTCATTATTCAATAAGTTAATATTTAATAAAATATAATAATACATAAAAAAATCATGTAGATAATTGTTATGCAAGATAATATAATAATATATTGAGAGAGGGAACATAATGGTGATTCATGGTAGTACATTTACTTGTCATCTCTCTTTAATTGATTTAACCCATAGATGATGACTACTATGAGTATTGCCAAAAAAGGAGGAATTATGTAGATTATCACTTGTTTAAATATAACCTTATGCTTTTGTCGAGAAGCATTTGTAGCCCTAAAATAATATTCATACGCCCAAATAAGGCCTAGAATGAGAATAGCAATTGTAGGTACAAGTGATGCTGTTAAGATCTCACCTCCAAAGATAAATTGATATTCCATTAAATTATCTTTATAATCATCATTTTCTCTAAGATCACGAGGTATTGTGGCTAGGATGGTTGCACATAGAAATGCAAGGGCAGTTGACACTATTGACACTTCCAAACTTATTAGAGATAGTTTAGCTAATGGAGAGTGATTCATACTAAGACGTTCCTGTAGTCTTTCCCTGAATATCCATGCCATCACTACTGTAATGGAGGCAAAGAAGGCAAGACAATCAGAAAATAAAAAAATTTGAAAAAGGGTTTCCAATGCTATGTCATTATTTTTATCTTTATTACTACTGTCTTTATCTTTACTGGTTCCACCTGGAAGTTGAAACATGGCTGCAAATGTCACAGTGGCAACTAGAGATGCCACTAGTGTGTCCACTGACATCACTTTGTCCTCATTATCACTGCTCTTGTATGAACTTTTTTCTTGTTGCTTAGAAGGCTTGGAATCCTGTATGAAACTATGAGTTGCATTTGCATCTTGTAGAATCCTTGCAATGATGCTAAAATTTGGATTTTTATCAGATTCAACACTAGCAGCTATGTCAAGTGCAGTTTGACCCTCACTATTTATAGCATTCACTTTTACACCAGGAAATGATAGCAAATATTCTGCAAGCTGCGCCATTAAAAAATCATCACATCATTATTGAATTTAAAAAATTAATTTAGAAAATAATAATTGTATTGATAAAGCTAACAAAATCACAACTTATTGCATTATTAGTGACCACTTGTATAGTAAATTCATTTAGTGTCATCAAAATACACTAGTTGTTTGTGAGGAATTAGGTTTCTAAATAAATAATTAATATGTTAACTAAATGCATTGTGATTAATGTATTGATTACTTGTATTTTATTTATGTAAGAACAATCAATAACTATTTCAGTCAATAACAAAAATAATTATAGTCATAGTAACTCAACTAACTAAATATTAATCAAATATAATAATTTCATATAATAATTATGATAAATCTATTTAATTAAGTAATATCAAAAAAATTATATATAATAAATAATAGGTTTAACATAAAATCATACTTATGAAATATCTAAAAGGATAATAATTTGTAAAGAAAATACAACATTTGAAAAACAAAATAAGTCAAACCTGAGGTTCTACTCCTTTCTTAGCTGCCCAATGCAATGTGGTATTGCCAAAAATGTCACGGTCATAGTTCACTAACTTTGTAACATTTGCTGGCTTGAGTGGAGAGAGAATTTTTTGTACCACATCAAATTTATTATGCTCCACTGCAAAATGTAGAGGGATTTTTAGATCTCTACTAAGAATCTCTATGCAATCCGGCATTATAGATATAAATCGTTCAACTATCCCTAAACAACCTTTCGATGCTGCCACATGAATAGGGCATCTACCATACTCATCCTTCTTTGTCATGAAATTCGTGTTGACCCCAAGCCTACACCACCATGAATTCAATCTTGTGCTCATTATTTCATTTACAATATCCAAATGTTCTCCATGAACAGCAACATGCAATGGAGTGGCACCATGTATATCAGGCATAAGGGATATAAGATGCAGCATATCCCAACAACTAGGCCTCTTTAGTATCAACTTGACTACATCTGCATTACATTATAAGACATTGATTACTACATCTACATTACATTATAAGACATTGATTCAAATTATAAAGATGAAATAATATATATTAAATCAAAAGATAAGTTAATGTAAACAATAATATTTCAAGCAACAACACATTGATTTAAGTTGAGCTCTACTACCTTAATCATTAACTTATTTTTAGATTAGATGAATGAAAATATCAAAACCATGAAAGAAATAGACATAATACATTATACTTTATTATTAAATTGAATGGAGATGATTTTCTTTTTGACATAACATAAGATATACAAAAAGGGTTTTATTTTTAACCTATAAAATAGACTTATAATTCAGAATTAAATATTAATCCTTCAAATTTATATTAAAAGAATCATTCGTTTTATATTATACAATAGGGGTGTCCTCATTGAAGTTTTCAGCAGGCCATATATTGGGTACTTGCATCCGCAAGAAGTCCCACCTCTTAAATCTTAGAGTGGAGTCAAACCCAAAACCAATGGAGAACAAACGCACTATGGAAGCCAACTTGACTACCTATGCGGGCTCATTCCTTTAATATTTACATTATATCATTTAAAAATAAACATAAATACAAGCTTATAATTTAATTAAATATTTGTAAATCTGAATCTACCCAAAAAAAGTGCTTTAGATGTATATAGAAAACAAACCATAAACTTATAAAGAATTTATTCTTAAACAATAAGGTCTTTAGATGTATCTAGACAACAAACCATAAACTTACAACTCAATATTACCTAGATGGCCTTCGTAAGCAGCAACATGAAGGCATGTTTGGTAGTCATTCCTTGGCCATAAAACCATAAACCATGGAGTGGCTTCCATCAAAAGGCTCACTGCTTCCGCATGACCGTTCTCAGAAGCTATGATCAGAGCCGTCTCTCCGAACTGATTGCATTTGGAGGCGGCAGACTTGTTGTACTCAAGCAGAGTTCTTATCACTTGCCCATTCCCGCCCTTAGCAGCCTCATGCAAGGCCGTATTTTTATCACTATTGAGAGTTTTCGTCATATGATGGTAACCACTCGAGTGGGTGAGAACCCATGAAACAATTTCACTGTGCCCTTCCCTTGCAGCGATGTGCAGAAGACTGTTGCCTTCAAATGCAACCTCGTGCAGAAGCCCAGGGTTCCGCCCATATATGCTTTGAATACTGTTGAGTTCGCCATCTCTGCAGGCAACGAACACCTCACCCCTCATCCTTATTTTCTACTGCTCCAAAATTTTCCACCTCCTCACTAAATCCTATGCATTAAATCTCTGACAGTTCTTTCAATTTATAGGAAAGAAATGGAGGGAAAGCTGATAGAGAACACGAAACGATTCATTGAACCGTCTAACCTTTAACGACAGTGAGAGGACCCTACGGGCATGGTTCGATGCAGTACTCCCCGCTGCCACCAAGATGCGGGCCCCGGAGCAAGGCTGAAGTAAACAACTGACTTGTTATTATGTTGGGGGATTGAGAATATATTTCTGTACGGCCGGCATGACACCATGTGTTGTTTAGGTCAGGTCTTCAATTTGTTGACATGATAATGTTTAAGTTGTTGGCAAAGGCTATGCAGGTGACAATTTGCACCGGCGGGCATGGATGGGCATCTGATGGACTGCCATGCCTGACACAACTGTCATAGCGCAGTGGCTTCCTCGTTTCTCTCGCCAACGTGCGGCCCAGATGTCCCTCCAGTCAAACGTACCACTGTGCTGTCAGAGTACAGAAATAAATATGACTGGATATGCACTCCAAACGAAATTTAATCCGTGTAAAATTTTAATCGCATTGGAGAAATTTAATCCGTGTAAAATTTTGATCGCACTGGAAAAAAAAACGAAGTCCGCTTAAAATTTTAGGTAATTTCACTGGAAAAAAAAGAACCAAGTATTTATTTTCGCTGAAAAACTCTAAATAGCATGAAAAATATAATTTATGTTTTTTTTTAATTTATACATCATTAAATAAAATAAATAATCTATATATATATATATATATATATATCTAACTTTTAAAATTTTAAAAAATAAAATAAGTGTTTAAATCAATTTTGTATTTATTTTTATAATTAATGTATTTTTGATTAATTAATATATTTTGATATTAATGTTAAATTTTGAGTAAATAGAATAGATAAGAATATTTAATTTTATAATTAGAAATGTTCTTTTCCATAAAGATAAATTTAGTCAATGAGAATGTACTAAACTTTATATTTGGTGTTTTAAATAGTCTATGTGAGAAGTATTGCTTGAGCTGGGCTCTTTAGTAATTTAAATTATTATTAAAATTTGATATTTTTATACATATATAAATAATTATGTCAGCAACAAGGTGTAGTGTAATGTAATGATGTTAACATGTTAACAAAAAATACTATCTTCAAACTTAAATCTGATAGTCATTTACACATCAAAATACATGTTTTTAAAAATATATTATAATTAATTTACTTTAAAGGTAAAATTAAAATTCCCATCGAAAAGTAAAATAGTTGATGCAAAATAAATAACACAGTTGAATACAAAAAACACTCTCTTATCATGATGGACTATGAAAACCTAGTTCTTGTTAAACTAAAAATTAAGTAAATAAAATTTAATTACTATTATATAAATACAAATATTTCTTCAAATAAAAGAATCAATAATATAAATAAAATAAAATAATTTTGAAAATAGTTGTAAAATAAAATAAAACAGAGAAAGCATAAATAATTATTGATCCATTTAAACAAAAAATATACAATTAGGTCAAGATAGTTACCAACTTATTTTCAAAAATAATTAATGTTAGTTTTTTCTATTTTAAAACATGGTGATTACATATATTTTTGGTAGGTTAACAAGTATTCTCTTTAAAAAAATAAATAAAATGAAAAAAAATGAAAAAAGTTGTAAATAAAACTCAATTAATATTATAATTAGATTATTTTATCACTCTTAGGTTATTTTATTTACTTAAAAGTTATTTTACTTTTTACTTTAGAGTTATTTAAGGATTATTTTATGTTATTTATATTATAGGTGCCTCAAAAGGATATATTTGAATGCAGTACATATATTTATAAAATATAAAATAACTCTTATGTAAGAATATAGAAACTTGTTATGTATTGATTTTATTGCTAACACGAAATATTTTTATCCATTATAACTACTCATAATTTAATATTCAAAACCAAAAATCTAATAATCCACAAAATTATGCAAATTTTAAATATTAATTATACTAAATCATAAATTTATATCATTTTATTAATCTAGACTAAATTTAAATAAATTTTATTTTCCTTTATTCATACACTACTATAGATATATGTTAAGTACATTTATCTAAAAACCACCAAGAGATATCATTTATGCTTTCTCTATTTTATTTCATTTTACAACTATTTTCAAAATCATAAATGATATAAAATAATCCTTAAATAGTTCTAAAGTAAAATCAAATAACTCTTAAAATAAATAAAATAATTCAAAAATAGAATCAATAATATAAATAAAATAATAATAATTTTAAAAATAATTGTAAAATGAAATAAAATAAAGAAAACATAAATGATATAAAATAATTCCTAAATAGTTCAAAAGTAAAATCAAATAACTATTTAAGTAAATAGAATAATTCAATATTGATATCTCTGGGTGGTTTTTAGATAAATGTACTTAACATATATCTATAGTAGTGTAGGAATAAACGAAAATAAAATTTATTTAAATTTAGTCTAGATTAATAAAATGATATAAATTTATGATTTAGTATAATTAATATTTAAAATTTGCATAATTTTGTGGATTATTTGATTTTTGGTTTTGAATATTAAATTATGAGTAGTTATAATGGATAAAGATATTTAGTGTTATTAATAAAATCAATACATAACAAGTTTCTATATTCTTACATAAGAGTTATTTTATATTTTATAAATATATGCACTGCATTTAGATATATCCTTTTGAGGCACCTATAATATAAATAACATAAAATAATCCTTAAATAACTCTAAAGTAAAAAGTAAAATAACTCTTAAGTAAATAAAATAACCTAAGAGTGATAAAATAATCTAATTATAATATTAATTAAGTTTTGTTTACAACTTTTTTTCATTTTTTTGAGTTTTATTTACTTTTTTTAAAGAGAATACTTGTTAACCTACCAAAAATATATGTAATCACCATGTTTTAAAATAGAAAAAACTCACATTAATTATTTTTGAAAATAAGTTGGTAACTATCTTGACCTAATTGTATATTTTTTGTTTAAATGGATCATTAATTATTTATGCTCTCTTTGTTTTATTTTATTTTACAACTATTTTCAAAATTATTTTACTTTATTTATATTATTGATTCTTTTATTTGAAGAAATATTTGTATTTATATAATAGTAATTAAATTTTATTTACTTAATTTTTAGTTTAACAAGAACTAGGTTTTCATAGTCCATCATGATGAGTGTTTTTTGGATTCAACTGTGTTATTTATTTTGCATCAACTATTTTACTTTTCGATGGGAATTTTAATTTTACCTTTAAAGTAAATTAATTATAATATATTTTTAAAAACATGTATTTTGATGTGTAAATGACTATCAGATTTAAGTTTGAAGATAGTATTTTTTGTTAACATGTTAACATCATTACATTACACTACACCTTGTTGCTGACATAATTATTTATATATGTATAAAAATATCAAATTTTAATAATAATTTAAATTACTAAAGAGCCCAGCGCAAGCAACACTTCTCACATAGACTATTTAAAACACCAAATATAAAGTTTAGAACATTTTCATTGACTAAATTTATCTTTATGGAAAAGAACATTTCTAATTATAAAATTAAATATTCTTATCTATTCTATTTACTCAAAATTTAACATTAATATCAAAATATATTAATTAATCAAAAATACATTAATTATAAAAATAAATATAAAATTGATTTAAACACTTATTTTATTTTTTAAAATTTTAAAAGTTATATATATATAGATATATATATATATATATATATATATATATATATATATATATAGATTATTTATTTTATTTAATGATGTATAAATTAAAAAAAAACATAAATTATATTTTTCATGCTATTTAGAGTTTTTCAGGGAATAAATACTTGGTTCTTTTTTTTCCAGTGAAATTACCTAAAATTTAAAATTTTAAGCGGACTTCGTTTTTTTTTCCAGTGGGATCAAAATTTTACACGGATTAAATTTCGTTTGGAGTGCATATCCAGTCATATTTATTTCTTTACTTAGACAGCACGGTTATACGTTTGACTGGAGGGACATCTGAGCCGCACGTTGGCGAGAGAAACGAGGAAGCCAGAGGAGCTGCGCTACGGCAAGTGTGTCAGGCATAGCAGTCCATCGGATGCCCATCCATGCCCGCCGGTGCAAATTGTCACGTGCATACCCTTGCCGGAATGCACCAGGGCCTGGATGGCTGCCCTATCCATGCTGCATGCCTCATCCATCCTACGGCCGGACGGCAGTTTCTCGTTTTCTCGCCTCGCCTCGCATTCCGTGCAAGCTAAAATTCACGTGGGCATGCTTTCCAAGAATATATTTATGTACGGCCGGTATGATACTATGTGCTGTTTAGGTCAGGTCTTCAATTTGTTAAAACATGATAGGTAGGCCTATTGTTCAGTTTGTTTACACGAGACTTTATATTTGTCCAATACCTATGTCAGTTGTGTCCAAAATGGCAGCGGCTACGGGGCAATATTGATTTTGAGAAATAGGCGATCTACGACTGCACGTCAGTATTATTAATATGACCCCCACTCCTTTCAGCAGGACTGACTGTTGCCCCGCCTGAAACAGAAGGAATGCAAGCGCTATAAGTATTGTGATACTATTTTTATTTGTCATTTCTAACACTAAATCTATGGGTATGTGCGCGGCTACTGACAAAAATGTCCATTTAAAGCCATATTGAACGATCTTCGGCCAAACCAAATCAAATTGGATATTCTGCAGAAATTCTGATTACTTTTCATTGTCAAAAAACTGACTCATCAGTGGTCACGTTACAGTTTAATTTTAGCACAGGATGCATGTGACTTTTCTGCAGCCAAAAAACTGACTCATCAGTGGTCACGTTACAGTTTAATTTTAGCGCAGGATGCATGTGACTTTTCTGCATCAGTGGTCACGTTACAGTTTAATTTTAGCGCAGGATGCATGTGACTTTTCTGCAGCCAAAAAACTGACTCATCAGTGGTCACGTTACAGTTTAATTTTAGCGCAGGATGCATGTGACTTTTCTGCAGCCCGCATTTTCCACGAATCTCGAACACACCAGTCTATTGTCCTATATTTAGTATTATTCATATATTCAACGGTTATTGTGTAGGGGTGAAAAAGTGAATATTTTGTATTGTCTTCTATGTGTGTTTAATGTTTAATGTGTCTTTTTTATAATATTTTATTTGAATTTTTTATTTTTATTTTTGAATAGGTAATCTTAATATTTATATTTTTAGTTTAAGTTAAGTTATTTGTATGATTTTTATTTTTTATTTTTTAAAATTTAGATATATAAAAATAAATAATTTGTCATATCTTTTAGTTATTTTGAAAGCTTTTATCAATTTATGGGATTTCATTTAAGATTATGTTAAAGTAATTTCAAAATATTTTTTTAGTTGAAAATTCTTTGTATGTATCATATTAATCATTTTTAAAGTTCTAGAAGGTTTGGTTCCTTCCTTATCCTTATCCATCATTAATTACTCTCACTTTCATTCACTTTCATAAGTTCAACCTTACCCATTCCCTATTTAAACATAGTTTTATGTATTTATCTCTCCATTAGCCCATATTTCCATGCATCTAATCTTTGGCTTGATATTTTTCATTCTCTATCCCATGTCAAGCCCACGATGTGTGAGTGTGCTCTAATATGGTGCAACTATTTGTAATGTATTATTATTTGATAAAATGCATTCATTTTTACATTTAAAAACAACAAGGAATAATCAAGCATCATCGTAGATCATTCACACTACAAGGAGCATTTATTCATAGAAATATTTCACTTTAGAGAATTAAAAGGAACTAGTATTTACATTGAAACCATCTAGGATATAACATGGTTGAGTTTTTTTATCTTTGGTCACTAGCGAAAGGCAATAAAGCTCATAAAATAAGGTTTTTTTTAATGAGGAGAACATGACCCTTTCAATCAAACAACTTCCCTTAGGTATCTCTAATACTATTTTTTAATTTTAGTACCGCCTATCATTATATACCCCAAACCAACATAGTGTAGTGGACCAAAAGACAATAGGGAATCAAGAAAACCACATCACAAAAGTACATATTATTCTAGATAAATCTCACAAGCTATAGGGCAAGTCTACACATCAAAATAATTTCAAGGCATGCACGCCATCACACATAATGGATCTAATCTGCATAGAATTATGCATCTATTATATAATTTTGCACAATCATGCACAACTAAATTGTTCTTCATTCTAAGAGCTATTTATCCTAATCCTTCTCATATAATTTGTAAATACGGGTTGCATGTTTATCTACCTAGCTTTGTTATGTAAGTTGATTTTATATTTCTTGATCATTTTTATTTAAATAATTAGCCTAAGTAAGGCAATTAGAACTTTTTTCCTTCACACATTGGATTTAGGTCTTAAAAAATAGCAAAGACAACAATCTTTAGACATGACAAATGCTCTAGAATGATGATGTAGATAAATAGGTTACTTTTAGTGCTCCAAAGTAAAATATTCCTAGTTGGATCTCCTTATAATGCATTGAATTTTTAATGAATATTTAGATGATAAAATGATGCACACTTAATGCCTTTAAATACTAAGATATGGAAACTAATAATTTGAATCAAGTACCAAGTTTTTTTATGAAGGGAATGAAATGAGCAAGAGTCATCAAATTTTAAATTTCAACATCAATTTTGTGGGTCATGGAATCGATTTTGTACTATGGGATTGACTTTGAAAAAGGGAATGTTATTTTTAATATAGGGAATGCATGTCTAGAAATGGAGGCATAATAAATGTTAAATGTTTTAGAATATACATAAATGTGGATAAGATAAGGTCAAATGTGTGGGAATGTGTGCTAATAAAGGTAGGTGGAAGATTAGGAAATGAGATCAACTTTGTATAAAATTGCACTATTTATTTTTGATAGATGGGGATAAAGGGTTTTGAATGGACCCAAAACCATCAGGACTTACAGGGGTCCTAGACCCACACCAAGACGAACAAGCTGCACAAAGGATAAACTAAAATACAACCAGCAGCAAACTAGGGACACAGCAAGACAACAACCAGCCACAAGTCAGCAGGTTGCCAAGAAGAACATCAAGAAATCACTTGAATCTTAACTTCATTTGTTTTGACGGGCCCAACAACCCACTACACTCCAAAGTTATAGACAAGACCATTAGCCCATAACATAAGGTTTTGACAGGGACCTTAAACCCAATACAAATTTCCATAGTACAAATCATGATCAGAGCTCCACCAATAGAAGTAGCAGAGTCCAGCAAAGCACCCCTTCCCAAAATATAGGAAAGGTAAATACTAAACCATAAAGCTCCAACAATATCCTTCAAAAGTCGTTTGTTCTTTCCACCTCTCTAGAAAAGAAAACCCAGCTTCTCGTAGCTGCAACTGTCAATGATAATGGGGTTGAAAGTCTCAAACATCTGCTTCCAAATTAATATCTCCACCTCCATAGAAGATAAAGAAAACATCTCAGCAAGAAGGTTCCCATCAAAACCCAAGCCACCATAAAACAGGGCCTCAATAGCCCCACAACAGCTTTTCCAAGCACAAAAAGTTGCATCCACTCCACCTCTATAGGAGAATAGTCACTTACAGCCACATCCATCTCCCCCTCAATAGAAGATAGGACCACCTCCATAGGAAAGACCAGAATAAACCAAGGATGCACCGAAAAATGCTTGAAAAGCAAAGCCATGGAACCAAGAAGGCGAGGGACAAATAAACTCCAACTACAATAAAAACCAGGGGTCAGAAGAAATAAATAAAGACACATAGACCCCATCCTAAAAAAGAAAGCACCCCAAAGAGGCCTCGAAGGACTCCAAGGCAGAAGCACCTCTCCCAATAAAACAAACATCGCTTCAAGGAACAAGGAGAGACAAAAAACAATGAAACCAGCATTTTCCTGCCAGAGGGAAAGAGCTGAAGCTGAAGCAAACAAAGCAACCCTCAGATAAACAACCAAAGAGCTCTCCCAGTCAGGGTTGAAACAGCCACCAGATATCCCAATAGAAAAAACACAAGAAACGAAACCCCCAATCAGTAAAAGGAAACCAGATGAGAACAGGGGCCAAGAGGGAGCAGAGGAACTACCAAAAATCTGTGAAATGAACTGAGAACAAGCAAAGGCAATAGAAGCCCTAAAATACACAGTTATGAAGCTCATCCTATCAGGGCAATGCCATCTGCCACACAGTCCCACAGAAAAACAAGAAGCCTCCAAACACCTAGGCAAAAAAAGAAAAAGAAAAGAAGGCAGGGGCCCAAGATAAGAGAAGAAGCCAACCCATCCTGAAACTGCCTTCACCAACAAAGGAGGAAGGTCCACCCACCAAAGGGGAGAAAGAGGCCACCCCTCAGAAGAAGGAACACGACCCACCACAAGAATACTATCACCAGGCACAAATCTGGCCTCAACCAAAGACCAGACCCCCCACGGATGCACAGCCAGCCCCAGGAAGAAAGAAGGGCATCCATAGAAAGCCAAATCCTCCCGCCAAACACCAGCAAACCCTGATACCAGTCCACCACAAACAGGGCAGCCCCCAAAATCGTGAGTCCACCCGCTACCATCATCTTCTTCATCTGAATCTTCATCTCCTGCCTGCGCATAATTTGAAGTGCCTCCCTCGCATACTATCCCGCCCGAGCACTCCATTAGAATCTTAAATTACATTATTTGTTGATATGTAAGTGTATTAAGGAATTTTATAAATGTGTGCAGGATTTTTTCTACTCTGAAATGTAAATAAAACTAAATTCAAAATAGAAAAAAAACAACAACACTCAAGATTGGGTTGAAGATTAAACTCAAACCTAAAAAATGAGGAATAAAATCAATTTTACCTTGTTTGAGTTTGTTTATTTTGTTGGCCATTGTTGATGTTGATTTGTGTGCTCTTTTGATGGTTTGACATCATGCAACCTATATATGAAAATGATTATGGTGATGCAATGGATGTAGGAGTTTGGGTGAACTCCTCAAACACCAAAGAATCACCTACAAGACAAAATAACTTCCACAAAAGAGAAATGGTAGAAATATTATGCTATCATTAAGATGCAAGGATTCCAAATTGAATATGACATGATTACAAATGTACAAAATGCCTTGAATTTATAGGCATAAGTGAAAATTTAAAATGTGTAAGATGTTTCCAAACTTGTGTTAAAATCACACTACATGTGACATGTGAACCCTATCTAGGAAATGATAAAAACATAGAGATAAGTTCTAGAATGACAACTCATCTTCTAAAAGGAATCTTATCCCCTACAAACAAGGAAGGGGGAATTACCTTATTGTTAAATGATTTATTTAATTATGAAACCTAGGACTTAATTAATTAAATGTGAGACCTAAGTTAATTTATGGAAAGTGTAAATAATTAATTACACCAACACCCCTCGATAAGTGCAACTTAGGGAGAAGAAAATTATTATGCAAAGATGAGTCCCGACAACAAGGCCTGATCAGGTACTCATTTACAAATGTAATGAAAGAGAGAGGAGAAAACCCCCCCTCAATGAGATGACCTACTGCAAAGAAGCACTAGAAGAGCTCTGATGGAGTAACACTAGAATCCTTAATTCAGAAAGCAAGGAAAGATACCTCTGTTTATAAGAAACCATAGTGGAATCATAATAATGCAATAGTAGACCCAATGCCAAGGAACACTAGAAAACTCACATACTAGATCAACCCTGGAATCTATGAAACAATAGGAGATGAAAATGATGCTCCCCATAAGAGGGAATGATATGATGATAGAATCTAGAAGCCGTGTATCTCAATGATGATCTTAAACTGTGACTAAAACTGCTCCATGGGAACAAGTACCATAAAGATTCTGGAACATTAACCATAAAATGAATGGCCCTCAAACTGAGATGGATGTGACCCAGTGTGGATCAATGACCATAGGCTCTCAATCTGAAGTGTGAATTGATGCGAACCAAAATGTGTCCAGCTATGAGCAAGATGAGGCCAAAAAAAACAACAGAATCTAGATACAACTCATGCGAGTTGTCATCAACATGAGATCAAAGTGCATGCAACTACACTCTAATCAATTTATTATGCAAGAAGCCCCCAATGGAACTTTATATTAGTTTATTTATTACAATACCACATGATTGTAAAAGGAGAACATGCATAAACTAAAGAGAAAATGCAAACCTAGTGCATGAAAACAAAAACGAGTGCATGCACAAACCAATGTTCACATCTACCTTCATGATGAAAATTAAGCTCAAATTTTTGTAGATGAAAAAATATGAAAAAATAGTTTGCACCATTGTGAAGTGCTCAAAACTAGATTTCTGTCAATATCTCGTTTGCAAAAATATGACACCATGGCCAAAAGTTATGAATTTTTTTAAAAATGTTGAATTTAGCCTATAGAAATAGGTTTTCTAACCAAAAAAGTTTACTTCTGATTTGATTTCTAAACAATTTGTTCACAATGAGTAGACAAAAATAGAAACCTAGGAATATTTTGATGCTAGAAACAAAACCCAAAAATCGTTTTTTGATCCAACAAGCATAAAATGATTTTTTTTAAAAACTTTCAGCTAGGAGCAAAATGACGCACTCCACTCTTTGTATAGATATTTTCTTCATATCTGTGCAAGATATAAAAAAACTAAAAGATACCCAGTTTAGATTTTGACCTTGGCTACAAAACCCAGAAATCGTTTTTCCTGTAACTGAGTGGAAGCTAGATTTCTAAAGCAAAAAGTGAAAAATGACTTTAATAACAAGGTTGCTTGCATCCAACAAAACTTTCATGCCAAGATTGATCCCTCATATCTGGGAAGAAGTCTGCAGCACTGAAGCTTTGGTACCATGTAGGAGTTTAGGGGAATTCCTCAAACACCCTAGAATCACCTATAAGACAAAATGACTTCCACAAGAGAGAAATGGTAGAAATATTATGCTATCATTAAGATGCAAGGATGCTAAATTGAATATAACATAATTACAAATGTACAAAATGTCTTGTATATATAGGCATGAGTGAAAACCTAAAATATGTAAGATGTTGCCAAGTGTTAAAATCACACTACATGTGACAACATGTGATCCCTATCTAGGAAATAATAAAAAGATAGAGATAAGTTTTAGAATGACAACTCATTTTCTAAAAGGAATCTTATCTCCTACAAACAAAAAACGGAGGAATTACCCCATTATTAAATGATTTATCTAATTATGCAACCTAGGACTTAATTAATTAAATGCAAGACCTAAGTTAACTTATGCAAAGTGTAATTAAATAATTACACCAATATGCAATGGAGGTTCAAGATAAGGTTGATTTGTTTCATGCCCAAAATTTTTGCTAGAAAAACTCAACATTTTTTTTTTAAAGACAATAATTAAGCTAGTTAACACTCTAAGGGCTTGAGACATAATGCTAACAAGAGTATGAGTTGTATACCTATGAGAAGTTGCTTCTATTTATAAGTGTAAAAGTTATCTATATAAATTTATTAATTATAATTAACTCAAGATAATAGCATTCTTACTTAATCTTAATTAAATTTTGATCATACTATTTTTTTTTATATATACTAACCTAATATCCCAATTTCATCAGACTTAAGAGTGACATCATTATTATTAACTCAATAAACCCAAGATAAAATCATTATGAAACCACATTTTCAACACTAATGATAATATTATACTTGACCATTAATCCTCGATAATGGCATTATTATCT
Organism: Sequoia sempervirens; assembly: GCA_007258455.2. Taxonomy (NCBI): domain Eukaryota; kingdom Viridiplantae; phylum Streptophyta; class Pinopsida; order Cupressales; family Cupressaceae; genus Sequoia; species Sequoia sempervirens. The sequence continues at coordinate 140,948,350 of VDFB02000002.1, read as the reverse complement.
CATTGATCCTTTATATGTTAATTTAATAATAATTATTGTTTTTATATATTTATTTATGCTTAAGTCTTGATAATAATGTTATTACTCAAATAATACCAATATTAAATTTATATTGTATCAATATTTCAAACATTGGTAAATGTAAACATGTCATTCCCACATTTTAATGTGGTTCTAACACAAATGCCACCAATTTTTTTTGTTTAAACATAGGTTCACAACCTTACGTGCTCCCAACAAGCCACTATTGTGTAATATAACTACTAAGGTTTAACAATAATTGACATGATTAAGTTGTTTGACGTGTCATTGCATAATTTAATTAGTTGTAGGTTCATATTGGATGACTCCCTTAGTCATGTTTTATTTGATTATAGATGAATTTAAACTCTACGTTGTCCTAAGTAAATAATGTTAATAGGATCTTGCTAATAATTATTACTTCACTTAAATCTGTGTACTTGATTTTTTTAAGGTACCATTGTTATCGAAACTTGATCAACTTGTTTCAAGTGTAGAATAGATGACCCTAGTTAGCTGATTCTAAATGTACGAACATTAAGGTTATAATCTTGATGACAATAACACCCTTTTGTTACACACAAAAATATATATAGATGATGTCCCTAATTTTATCTATTTTTCTCTTCCCATGACCTCTCGGTCTAAATTCAAGTTAATGATTCATTATACAATATTTTGTTTGATAAAGCGATGAGTCATCTTCTCAAATTTACCAAGTTATTTATAAATTTACCATTTTAGTTGTGTGATATTAAGAGGGTTTAAATTTAGTCCACCCTTGTGAAGGTATATTTCTTCTATTAAAATAATTGATCTACCTAGTGATGTATTTTTTTATTAGTAAGGTTAGCCCCTTTAGATTTAATTTTGCTAATATTTAATTCATTTTCATTCAATTCAATAATTAATTTTGTTAAGGTCTATTACCTCCATTGACCCTTAGCTTTATCCAATTTCAAAGGAATTAATTTAGCTCATTAAATCTCAGTTATATTGATTCTAAATCCCAAGATTATCACATCTTTCCATTGACCTTCAATTTAAATCACCTTTTTACAACAGGTTTATTTATAAATTTATTGCTCATGTCCATTTAATATTATGAATAATTTTAATGAATTATTTGATTTTTTACTTGTATTTAAATTGACCTAAGCCCTCTCAAGTGGAACATATTTAATCAAGGTGAAATATTTTGACAAAACCCTTCTTAAATAATTGCTAGACAATCAATCTAACATTTAAACCATATATTATAGTTTATGTATTTAAGTTTTATTATTTGAATAAAATAATTTTTTTATAAATAATTTACTACATATCTTTATAATTTGTCTAAAAATTAACCCATAAATCAAATTCAAATTATTTAAGTTTCATTAAAATGAATTTAAAACAACTCCCCATTTTCTTTTTCTTTTAATATTAAAGGCTAAAATAAGGTGAATATCAAGTTGTAAAAGTTTCTTTAAATATTAAACTACAACTCTTCCATTACAACTCATGTTTCCCCATTTATTTAAAAAGCCTTTATTAATTTAATTTAAATAAGATTTTGATTTAAACAAAAAGGTAATATGTTGAGCATTCAATCTCATCCATTGGATGGGATTGAATCTCAACCTTATATTTTAGGGAAACCACTTTTGAAACCCTATATCATAGAGAAAACTTATTAAAATGCCTATCTCTTCTTTTCTCATTTCTCCATTTTTTTGTTGCAAGTTGAAAATAGAAAAAAGAATGGAGGGAAAGTTCTTCCCAAATTGTTTGAGGTATTCACTTGATTGCTTAATAGAGATTCATACTAAACCAACAATTTTGGGTGTCTCTATGTGCTTCTCTTGCACTCTTAGGGTTTTTCACCTAAAAGGAGAGGGATAGACTCCAAAATTGAGGTGGTTCAATCAAAATAAGGTATGTATAATGTAATTATGACTAAATGCAATCATCTAAATGTTGCTAATTGATAAAATTGATTGATTATGAATGCAAAACTAATGAAATATGCAATGTTTGAAAACATAGTGTGATATGCAGAAATGAACTAAAAGCATAAACAAATGCAAAAGAAATTGAATGAGACTTAATAGAGTGCACTTGGAAGTTAAATTTTGATCCTAGAAGGTTCTAAAAGCTTGAAAAATTCACTATTTATGACTAGTGGGATTCATTCGCCACTAATAGCGAATTAGTCCTCCTATTGGTAAAATGACTTGAAACTGGTTTCTAACTATCGAGAATTGAATTCTGACAAAATCAACTTTTCCAGCCTATAGGTGGGACTCATTCGCCATTGATGGAAAATCAGTCCTCCTCCAAAAATCTACAAATTCAAGGATCAATTCTGTAGGTATATATCTACACTTGTCTTCTTGTTGGGTTAACGAAGTCAAATCTACAAAAAATGGATTGAATGTTGTAAATCAAGGGCGTAGATAGCTTTTTGTAGTAAAACAGGGGCGCTTTCGCCTTTTTGCAGCAAAAACAGGGGCGCTTCCGCCTTTCTGCAGTAAAACAGAGCTTGGTTTTGATGGCAATGGCTATGGCAATGACTCAAAATGATAAAATAAGGCCAGTGTATCAAAGATTTCATGGGTTTTTCACAAAATAACACTTCAAGTAAGCACAATCCTATGATTAATGTTAAGGGTATGGCTAGGCAAGGTCTTAATCTAGGATGCATAAGGCTTCTAAGGAGTCCTCAATATACTCTCAGTATGTGAGGCACAACCGTGAACACCAGCCCGTCACAAGCGTGTGTCGGGAACCCCAACGAGATACTGAAAGGCTCAGACCAACTCTTCACATATATCTAGGTATCACCCTAGCTTTGATGCTCCGCTAATTACGACGTGACTAGATTGGGGTACAACTTTCATTCTCCCCCCTTTATATACCCCGCCGGTATGTGTGGTTGGAATTATCCCTTGGGGTGATGAAATCCCCAAGCAGGTCCCACTAAAAAGAAGACACTAACTGCTTCCAACTACTCCCCAGCCTCACACGAAGTGCAAGGGGAAAATGAAAACAAATTAATGCCCCCTTGGGTGACACAATAGTAGACAAGCACAACAAGCAATAAAGGTTATTTCCCCTAATTAGACTATGTGCAAACAACAAGGATAGTTTTTCAGAAATTTGATCAAATAGATGGCCCTGCAAGCAAACGTTAGCTATCTTCTCCTTCATTTTTGGTCAATTATGCCATAATATGCTACAAAATGTTAGCAAGAAAAACACCAATATCCTTGCCAAAAGAATGTTAGAGGGGTATTACTTGAAAATAGCTAAAAACAAGAGCAAAAACGACACTAAAACGACTGTTTTACCTTCCAAACTGTGTTGTTTTAGGGCGCTTTTGCCTTTCTGCAGCAAAACAGGGGCGTTTCTACCTTTCTGCAGCAAAAATAGGGGCGCTTCCACCTTTTTGCAGTAAAATGGGGGCGCTGTCGCCTTTCTGGGAGGGTACTGCCGCCTTTCTGCAGGGGCACTGTCGCCTTTCTGCAGGGGCACTGCCACCTTTCTGCAAGGGCGCTGCCACCTTTCTGCGGGGGCGCTGCTACCTTTCTGTGGGGGCACTGCCGCCTTTCTGCGGTAAAGCAGAGGGCGCTGCTGCCTTTCTGCGACCTTCTCCTTTAAAATTCTTAACAAAAATGTAGGTTAAATGCAAGAACCCGTTTGCGGGTCCCACCAGGAGTGCTAGAAATGTGATTCTAAGAATTTTATCCTATTTTAACGTGCAAAATAACTTAAAAATGTGAGTGATAAAAGACTAAGAACACTTCAATATTAGCCTAAAGAGTGATAAAACAAGAAGGAAAATGGACAAAACAAGATACAAACGATTTCACCTTCCTTGTTGTTGATGTCTCCTTGATTGGCCCTTGCTTGGGATGGTTTTGTGTGCTCCTTAGATGGTTTCTTGAGTGACTAAATGCAAGATTGTATGTGCAAAGTGATTAGTATGAATGGCTAGATGATAGTGGATGATTGAAAATACAAATTGGCAGCATGTAGTTATCAAATGACGAAGTGTTCTAAAATACCATTGAGGAGGGGGTATTTATAGGAGAATTTGAGTTCTCTAGAGAATTCAACGGTCAAGATGCATCCAACAAAGCCAAGATGAAGGGCTATGGTGGGTTGAGAACCCACAAGCCCTCACATCTTGACATGTGGATGGTGAAGTGGCCAAGAGAAGATGAGGTGTAAGTGAGGTGTCAAAAAGGTACATGAGGTGGAGGAAGGACAAGCACCTTGGGGAGTGAGAAGATTTCCACAAAAAGGGATTTTTGTCCTCAAGTGGGAGTGAAAGGGACATTTGAGGAATTTTGGAATTCCTCAAAAATCTACATGGGAAAAGGAAAGGTGGTTGAAAACATAAATGTGAATTAAAAATTCACATTCTTAGGAGAATCTAAAGGATAAAAGGTGGGCTCCAAAAAGGTGGGACTTGGTCACATGTGGAGATTGTGACAAGTCCAAGGTTCTAGAAGCCTTGGAAGGATAGAATGTGAATTAAAAATTCACATATAAAAAGGGGAATCTAGGATAAATAAAAAGGAATTAAAAATTCCTTGGGGGGGAAGAGTTGACCAAGGTACTAATTAGGTTTGACTAATCAGTAATTAGAGGATAATTAGGGGTTAATTAGGATTAAAGGCCAACTTGCAAAAGTTGGAGGATGTGACACATCCTAATCAAGGATTAGGCATGTGCACATCCTTAATGAAGAGATTAGGAAATGGATTAGGATTAGATGAAAATGACATGTGAGGAATTAAATAAATGTAATATTTATTTAATTTATTTGATGAAAAGAGGATTTAAGGAGGGTAAGGTATTTAATTATTAATTAAATACCTTAGGGATTTGGCAGAATTAAAGATATTAATTAAATAATAGTAATATTACTTAATTAACTCAGATAGGAGGATGTTTAGATGAAAAGTGATAAATTTGGATAAATTAAGTGTCCAAATTTGGATGTCTACAATAGGGATTTGCCTTTGTCAAATCCCACTTTGGTAATCAAACCTTTGATAAAGAAATGAAATGAAATAAGCAAGGAATGATGAATAAACAATATGCAAGTGTCATAAACTCACCAAAAACTTGTTGTAGAAATCTAAAGATATGTCAATGGTTGCTCCAAGATGCTTGATAATTGCTTGATTGAATGATACTATGATGGATTGAATGCAAGAATGCTAATTGATGGTGAATAAGCAAATGAGATGAATGGGGGTTAAAATAGATGGAAAAACACTTATTTATATAGACTTATGCCCTAATTACCCGAAAATACATTACAAGTCGACATAAGGTCTTAATGAATAAAAACTCGAAGGAAATTTGAACTTATTTTGAATTTTGAGCCAAGAGAGACTCATTGGCCACCCATGGTGAATGGGTCCCACTCTAGGCTTGTAAGTGGGTCTTGGGAATTAAGTTTCTTTTAATGTTGTTTTTTAGGTTTATATTAAAAAACACACTTAATTATGACCTATAAGTGCATAAAGGGGCCAAATAAAGTATAAGAAAGGTGTAAATAGTGAGGACAAGCCTAGAAAAGTGTGAAATCTTGTTACAAGAATTTACAACACTTTGAAATAAGACTTGGTAAGGGGTAAAAAGGTGATATTTAGATGAATTATAATAAAAAGAGTCTAGAAATGTGTAGAATTGTGTTACAACACTTCACAACACCTTCACAAGACATCATAATTTGAATATTAAGAACATAATGTGAATATTTAAGTTACATTGCAACATTAAATCAAAGCAAAATAGGTCAAGCATCATGAGAGAAAGACCTAAAAAACCATGAAAATGTCAATGATCCATTTTTCTATGGTACATTTAGCCCCCACTTTAGTGAGAGGATGAACTTGCTTCAAACTTACATTAAAGTAGCCACACATATCGAGAAGGATCCAAATGCACTTATGCTAGCAAGATGGAATAACAACGATCAAGAGGGATGATCAAGCCCCTAAGATGAAGATCCCATGGAAAACTAAACATAAGAAAAAAGGAACACACATGTGAAAGAGAAAAGAAGAAAGAGAAAAAGGGAAAGAGTCAGATCAAGCTTTGATTGTTTGTCTAGCTAGCTGTGGATCAGATCTAGGTTGTTTTTCCAAGAAATAAAATGCATACTCACTCTGGGGTTATGGAACTCATGGTGTTTTTCTGGGTGAGAAGGCCCAAAAGGTGAGAAACATACACTCAAGTGGTATGTACTCACAAACACATAGGTGGCTATGGGGAAAGTCATGTCGCGGAATGGGCTTCCCGCTCAACCATACCAAAGTTATACCTCTTGATAATTTTAATAAGGAACCACAAAGGAAAATATTGGTATGTGCTTCATGAGACAAGCAAAGCTTTCTATGCTTAGAACTCATGAACAAGTGCAGCATAGTACCATAGGCATGCAAGCTATGTTATGCAAGGTGGCCATGTAAATGCAAAATATAAAATGTAAAAGAGATGTTCAAATGAGTCTTGTTAAGTTAATACAAGGTCTATCACTTAGGGAACACTATGTCTAATGTCTCCAAGAGAGGACCAATTAAAGAATACAATATTCACAACTTAGGGGATGCAGTGGATCACACCAGGCCACCAAGAGGAATGTAATATGCTAAGATAGATCACACTTATGAAGGACATCACACCTAGTGCCATCCACGAAGTAACAAACACATCGTATGAACTAATAAGACTACACTAAGAACCAAGAAAATGTAAATGAATAATGCCAATGTATGCCCCCACTTTAAAGGAATTGTTATACACCATTCTGTGAGCAATTACTTTAAAGTAGCAAAGGAAAAATGCAAACAAGAAAGAAGGCATGAGAGCCAACTTGGAAAACCCCTATGCCAAGTCATATGTTTCCAAGTAAGGATACATCATGTAAACGAACAAGAAAATAAAAGAAAGGGAGGTTTCCCCCTAGAAAGGAACACACCAAAAACATAAGGGATATATGGATTTGGGGTCAGTATGTCCATTGCTGCAATGTTTTGATTAAAAAGCCCAGAACTTTCATCATTCCCTAATACATAGAACTAGAAGAATGACACAAGGAGAGTGAAAATAAAAGAAAAAAGAAAGCCTATTTTGGGTCAACATGGAAGAGACATTACGGTCTCAACGCTTTGCATCATCCCCAAAATGAAAACATAGGAGAAAAGAGAACGAAAAGGAAAACGAAGAGAAAAGATTTTAGGTCAACATGAAGGAGACATTTTGGTCTCAATGCCTTGCGTCATCCCTAAAAGGAAAACACAAGTGGAAAGATAAAATAAAAAGGGACTTTTTGAGTAAACATGGAAGAGACATAGGATGTCTGAATGCTTTGTGTCATCCCCAAAAGGAAAACACAAAAGAAAGGAAAATGGAAAAAGTAATGTATGATATATAGAAGAATGGAGGTACAAATAGAGGAAGTGCACAAAAAGAGAGAAAATTAAATGCACATTATGAGGGAACATGTTACACACATGAAAAAGAAGAAAAAGAAAAAATAAAAATGTGTAAAGGCTAGCAAGGTGAATGCAAGTCAACCATCTAATAGGTCATCTACCTCCCAATCATGTTTAGTGTATTGCGAGGGTGGTTGACTATCCAAAGGAAGAATTGCAAGTTCTGAACTAGGGGAAGTACTAGTTTCTTCACTTGGTGTGAGATTTATCATTTTAGCTCATAGAAGAGGAAAATAAAGAATTCAAATCATTATGCACCTCTTCATATATTTTAGAGATCTCATCATCATCATCATCATCAAGGTTAATAATGACGGGAGGATGGAGGGTGATTTCCAAGGATGTATCAAGAGCTATGGTTGTTGTATCAAATCATTTTGTTGTAATGGTTGAAATGTACTTTTTTGTGGTGGGTCAGGAGGAGGATGGTGATTAGGTATTGTTTCTATCAAAGGTGGAGGTTGGTTTTCTTTGTTTACATCTGTTTGTAACTAAGGAGCAAGGAGACAACAACAATGCCTATGCTCCCTAGCACCACAATTTCTTTTAATTCTGTTTTGAAGTTGGTGAGGTGTAAGAGTGGGTTTATCCACCATAGGCTCCTTTTCTTTCTAAGGAAAAGGAATGAAAGGGACCGAAGAAGATGGGTCAATCACTTTCTCTTTGGCTTTATAAACTTGTTTAATGTGAGGAGGCATGACAAGGTTGGTTTTAGTATCTCTTGGGTGTTTAGATGATGAAGGTGAAGTGTTTATTGTTGGTTGTTCATGGGGTTGTTGTGGCATAGAAAATTGGACACTCTTGACAAAAGAGATAATTTCATGCTTAATTGGACCTGTTGACACAAAAAATTGGTGAGGTAACAGTGCCTTATGGGAAGCTCAGTTCAAGGGGGACCCTTTGTGCCAAACTGAGTGACCTCTGGATTTTAAAGAAGTCGGCTTCTTCTATAATTTTTTTTTGGAAAGGGAAAAAGAAATAGATATAACAAAGAAAAATCTAATCTAAGGCGATGCACCAAAGTTTGTTGATAGGCACGATAAATCATAGATTTAGGGGCCTGAATAGTGTTGTCACGTTCTAAAACATCAAGGACTTAAAGCTATAGCATAAACAATTCATTTATTGACATAAAATAGTATTGCATACATCCTTACTACTAAGAAAAGTCATTTAAACATGATTTAGATAAGCAAGCTTGTATTCAATATATAAAAGTTCTTTCAAATGAAATGCTTAAGATAGCATAAAGCACAGTTTATAGTTTAATCAAAACATGAAAAATAGAAAGGCTGAACAGTGGACACAGTCTAAAAATTTCTTGCAAATAAACATGTAAAAGAGGCCTGGTGTCTCTTGCTAAACCAGTATCCTTTCTTCTAAAATTTCTTGGACCCTTCTCTCATCAACTGAGAGAGTATATATAGCCAGAGAGAAAATTCCCACCACTTTGGAGAGCTGTAACAGAAAAGATCCCACAATCCCCTGCAATGATGTCAGAATCAGAAGATTCCCAATGCCGTTATAATGGCAACAAGTTAGAACACAACATCTGGTCATCCAGTTGCAGGCACGCCCTTCGTAATGATGGCAGTGGTCCCAGCCAGGCTTGAGGCGACAAGTGTCATCCACCACTTCAAAGAACCATGACGAGCAGCACCCAATAACATAATCTCCCTCAGCCAGCCTATCACCTGCTTCAAAGATTAGTTGTAAGGCACGTGGCATCTTGTCACTGCCCGAATGAAAACTTCTCTCATTGCTATCGAGAGATTGCAAAGATGCAACAAGTGTTCGAGGGGCTGAGGTCCTTCTTGATGTGGAGAGAAAGCTGCATCAACCAGGTGTGAAAGACGTGTGGCATCGTTTCACAGCCCGCGGTTGCTTACCTCCCTATAGTGTTGAAAAGATATGCGAACGGTTTCCACCTAGTAGAAGGTAGGGCCCGCCAACACCTAAGAAAAAAGAAAACGCCATGCAAGCACTATGTAGCTTGTATTTGTTTATTTCATTCCTGCATGAAAAGGTTGCGATACGCTGCCACGTAGCAAAATGTGGGTCCCTCTGACAATCTTTAGAAATGATGGCCCCCGCAGAAGGCTTTCACTACCTGAAGAGACCTCAAGGCAAAAAGAAATAAAAACCTCCACAAGCGAGACACGTGGATGCCTAGTGTAGCCTCTTGGGACCCGAAAGGGAAGCTGCTATCGGAAGCTGCGAAGAGGAGACGTGCAAAGTGGTAGGTCAAAACTTGATGGAAAGCCAAACAAACTCGGCGATGAATAGGCCAGCAAACAAACAATTACAAAAGGAACCCGAAGGAATCTGTTTGAATATTTATTTTAACAACTTTTGGCATTAGGGGTGTTTTGGATAAAGAACGAAGAACCCAAAAACTCTCTGGTTTTACAGACCAGAGCTTTATCCATAGGGCAAATGGAGTTAGAGTTTGGAAAGAGCAGCTTGTAAGGGCGACCATTCACTTTTGGACAGCTTTGCCATGCTGCACAAATTTTCTTGTGCCATGTGGAGATCAATAGCTTTCTTGTGAGGCAGCACCTCAGGTAGGCCGGCGCCTGTTTGGATATGGAAAAGCAACTGCGAGAGTGGATGAATGATCACCTCAATGTCGGCTATCGTTGGGGAGCTTCCAAACTCCTTGAATGCCTCTAGGTCATTTTCCTTCTGCTTAATAACCTCAGCAATCTGTGTAGTTGTGCCAATGGAGCCATCCTCGAGGAATGGGGATGGTAGCCCCATTTTTTTCAATTCAGAGAAACTTCCACGAATGCCATCTAGTGCCTTACCTAGAAAAGTTATCGCTGCCTTAGTGCGCTGGAAAGTAGAGTGACAATGAATGAATTTATTTATTGTTTGAGCAGCAATGTCCCGATCTTCAATACTCGCCCCGGCCAAGATTTCATCGAAGACTGAGTATAGCTTGTTGAGCAAGTCCCTTGCCTCAGGAACCTTCTCCAGGATGAAATGTGGGAACTGCTCAATTGTGTCCTTGGCCTCTTGATTGAGCCTTGATGCTTTGTCGATAAATCAGAGGGTAGGCTGCAGTATTAGGCAAAAGGTCTTGACTTTCTCCCAATGAGAAATGTACAATTGCCTAACCAGCGGAATGACATTAGGTTGGGCAAGGGCAGGTAATAGAGAGGCTTTAAGCAAAGAAATCTCCGCGTCCCTTGAAATAAAGGCCTTGGCTAATTTTTCCTTCTTTTTCTCAGACGCCAACTGCTCCGCATAGCTGCTTATTTCTTTATTCCAATTCTGTTCCACTCGGGAGTGGTTCGCTAATTGCTCTTCCAGGGAAACCTTTGTCTCTTGGAGTTCCTCTTCTAGCTTAGCCTTCAAGATTTTAAATTTGACCTCTTTCTCCTATACTTTTTGCTCATACTGCTCTTGTAGGCACTCCAACTCTTCACCCCTTTATGCCATCCCCTAACTATACTCAAGGCAGACGCGTTCAAGCTCCTCCTTTTTTGACTGTAGGCTCTGTCGCACCGCCTAGTTCTAGCTTTGTAATTCTTTTATCAAGCCTGGGTTGGTAATCTAAGTTTTCACGATTTTTCCCTGAAGCTTGTTCCTCTCATTCTCCGCTGTCAGCACCCTTTCAGTCATTCGGGTGATATCCGCCTTTAAGGATTTCTCCTTTGTTTCCAGAAAACTCACCCTCTCCCTAGTTGCCCTGAGCTACTCATCCCTCTTCTTTAACTGGTGACCAGTTTTGAGGAAGTCGAAAGTGACCACCCATTGTGTCTCCTCCATGATCTTGACATTATCTTGTGGTTAGGCTACCTTCATGTCAAGTCTGATAGCATAGATCTCATAGTCTTCGGGTTGCATTTCTTCCTGAGGCTTGTTTATCCTTGGGTACATGGTTGTGAATTTTAATTTTTGTCGAGCCTCATCATATGAAGCTTGTACTCTCGGCTCGGCGGGAGCATTGTCTTCCTTTGCCTTGTGTCACCTCATTCTATTTGCACGCACCTCTTTTCCACAATCTATCTGCGCTATGAATTCAGTTGGTGATGAAACTAGCCCACCGGCGAAAGGAACACCATAAGGCAGGGCATAGGGATAAGTAATTTTCATAGGCGCACGCATTTGCTTCTTCTGGAGAGTGACTGTTTATGGAGAAAAGTGTGGCACATTCCATAGCTTCGCCTGAGAACTATCAGTAGGGATACGTATTTGTAGCGGCTGAATCGGAGATTCAGTCGTAAGGCTCATTGGCTAGGGAAGGGTAGTTGCCAACTGGGTATCAGTTTGTTGCAATGGAAGAGGACCAGTAAGCATAGCAGAAAAAGAATGGGGGCCGACTGGGGGAACATTTTTTGAAAGTGAGGCGAGAAAATTCTGAGCGGTAGCGGTAGGCGTAAGCATACTTGGAGGAGTAATTATAAATGGTTGGGCCTATGAAAATTGAAAAAATCCAACCAAATGAGCTGGACCAGAAGCAGAGGGTGGAGGGCTCGGACCTATGGCAGGAGTTGCTAGCGAAGCAGGGGCAGATACGAAGGAATGAGATGCAAGAGAAGGAGGAGCGAAATATACCTATTGACTGGTCAGGAGTGGTTCCAGGATCGTCTGTGACTCCCCTAAAAACTCCAATATCTGGCTAGTAGTGGGCACTTCTCCAACGGGTTCTTGTAAAACCCCTCTGATAACACTTTCCGTGCACTACCTTTTCGCAGGCGGACATTCACTAAGTTCGGAAGTCAAATCCTTCTGATGAGGTGTTAGCCTAGTCAGTTTAGCGGCCCAAGTGCATGTGTGCAAGCCTCTTGATATATTAAAATGTACATTAGTGGCCACATAGGTGGCATGCCTGGAGATGTTGCCCCCTTGCGCTAAAGGATGATACTGTTGCTTCTTCGTCATGCTCTTCGGATCCCTCTCCCTCTTCACTTCGGTCAACACTATAGATCGGGCTAGGGTGGCCTTTATTCCACCATCTGTCAAATTTCTGGTCGTCCTTTAGCTAATTATAAGAGCATCCAACTGTGTTATTTCCTGGTGATATTTCCAGAAAGCTCTTATTTTTTCATCATTCCATTCCTCACCCCTCTTTAACTTATTGTACATGTTGCGCCCCATCGGAAGATTATCCCTGGCCATGGCCAAAGGAAAGTAGAACTTGTGCCATGGGCCCCTAGTGTCTGGCGTAGCGATTTTTGCTAATTCCACAAAATCTTCCTCTCTATCTATCCGCGGATTAAGCTGTTTTTCCCAGTATGGTCGAGAAACATGGGTAACTTTCATATGTGGCTCTGGTAAGTCATTGAAAGGGTTGTACTCCCACTTATCATTTATCAGTACCAACCCTAAATGTGCCAGCTTCTCTTCTAACAACTTGTGTGATTGTTTTTTAACCAGCGTTACCGACTTGAAACTCTTCAAACAAGTGAAGAATCCCTTCCTCTTGACATTTCCGCTGCTACAGAAAGTGAAATCAATGACACACACTTGCCAGAAAATTTCTAGCGCAAGCACTCTATCAGTGATGCAAGTCGGGAGCAGGAAAGGTCTGCCAGTAAAGCCCCACATTCAGAGGATTGTAAAATCCCTTCCTAAGAACCAGTCACAAGCAGGGGTGTAGCCTTGCATAAATCTGGTCTGCTCCTGGGTGAGCTGGATGATATCACCTTCTCTAATTAAATCATTCAAAACTGGGGCTATGAAATAGTCTATGAATGCATAATAGTCATATGATGTGGAATTGAAAGGCGTCCATATAGACACTGGCTTTCTTTTATTCTGCTTATAAAAAATTGATAGCGGAAAAAATCAGGCGAAGAAATCTAGATTCTGATGCAAGAACATGTGGACCAAGTAGGAAAGAAATCTAAACTTCTTTTCTGCTTGATAATTCTCAATTTGTTGTCTCATTTCTTCAACCATGAACTCAGCAAAATCATACCAGAAGAGTTCATGGTGCTTGCGAAACTGTATCACAGGTCCTAGCTGAAAAGCCTCTATCTTTTCATCAGAGTCTCGGCCACAAACAAATGCTAGCATGGACATGGCGTCCTAGAGATCATCGCGGAATGAATCACGCGATAATGGGATACTTGGTGCTTTAGCGGACGTGATACCTTTCTTGCCAGTCTCTTCTATCAAGAAATCTAAGTCAGTTTTCATCTTCCTCCATATTTTCTCCCTCTTGCTTGGGTGAAAAGGCTCGATAGTCTCCTTCCTTCTACTTAGATCTAGGATACATAACATGTGCCAGATGACTTCTCGGCTGATATGCACCCTTAAGTTGCAACCTTCAATGTAGTGGGTATCTGGGTTATAGCGCTGAATAGCTGCATCGACCACCTCTGAGCAATAGTGCACTAAAGGGACCATGTATTATGAGAGACCACTATACCAGACTCTACCTGCCATGGATTGGTCCACCTTTGTTGCTAATAACCTTGCACAAGCTGCCTCTCTGAGGGATTTAGGGTTCTTCGCGAGCTTTGGGTCATATATATTGTTTCATTCTTCTTTAACCCTTTTTTGGTTACTCCACTCGTTGGGTCTATCCAACTTTTCTATGTCGGCTCTTCTCATCTTCACGGGTATACTAGGCATGGTGTATGCTACATCTTCATAGATGTATACCTCAACTGAGGAACGAATAGCCATGAATAGCTCCTAGCTAATTTCCTCCTGCATTGGCTGAGCTGAAGATTCTGACATTTTCCTCTCTTTGAAGAATCTGTAAGCTCTTGGCCTGCAAATTTGGTTGCTCTAGATAGACAAAAAACAACTCTGCACTTCGCTTGCATTTGTAGAAGCCTTTGAAATATTAAGCCTTTTCGCGCAATAATAGCAACCTTTCCCAAGGTGGTAGGCAAGAGCAAGCCTTTTGCATTTAATTCGGCATGTACCGTTAATCTTGTAACTCGTGCAAGATGAACTAATTATTATTATGAGGTGGTCGGATTTCATTATTACATTTACGAGATCGTGTGATACATCTTGATCTCCTTGGAAATTGAGCTTGCAACTGGCCTTTTAACCTTGTGTTAGCATGCACTGGTAATTAATATTCTGGCCGAAATGATTATGCCAAGCAAATGATCACTACCTAAAAAGCTATGAGTATCACCTTAGGCTCTGGGACGCGCTTGAGAGATGACACAATAGCCTATGGCCATACGTCTCCTCACTAACAAGCGCCACCTTTTTAAAGTTAATTAATCAACTTCATTTAATTAAACACGGCTTGAGCCGTGCTATCATGGATGTACCAGCCCAAAAATGTGAACAAACATAGACTCGGCTTTCAAGATAGCAGCCAGCATAATATCACATTTTTTAGAGGCGGATTAGCATGTGTCTTGTCAATTTTTCTATAAATAGGCCAGTCGATAGTGAGCAAAACATACTTAGCATTTAAGAGGTGATAGGTCAGTAGCAGAGTGCTAAGCAAGTCCTTTCATAGGTTAGATGGTGAGAAAATTCGGCATTATCTTAGAAGACTAGTGACAGTGTTAGGACAATGGATACCCCAATTTGCCTAAACTCGTTTAAGTCATAGACAACATTCCTAGGTGAAATTTCCACTAGGAGGCTGAAAAGGATGACGAAGAACAAGCATTCGCTGGTTCTGGTAGCCATTAAGTGGGTCCTAGGTAAGGATTGCATAGAATATGAGGATAGTTATAGGGTGAATACAGACATATGCTCACACTTTGTAGCGTCCATGCTAGACATTTGCATTCCCCGGCCACTTATCTTGAAGCTGGTTAAAGAAATCTTTCTGAAGAAATACATGAATGGGCTTGGTGAGGTCATTGCGCATGCTGCATATGGGATAAGCCTACCAATAGCCAGTGACCTGCGTCGCTTTATCGAGAAAGAAGTTGTCATTTGGCTGCCATTCCTCAGCGGATTCTGCCTGCAGACCCATGACCAGCACTAGCAGAGGGTTACTCAGGCCCTACACTTCTTGTTTTAGAGCTATAACGTGATACCTTTCTATGACGTAGACTGGTACACTGACTTCAGGAACGTGGTGTTTCCACTACCAACAACAGTTGCATCAAATGATGCTGCCAGTGCCGCTAAGGCGCCCGTGGATGAGGAAAAAGTGGACGCTACAGTGAATGCGTTGATTGGTGCCAGTCATGCCTTTGGATAGATAACCCCTTTGCCTTCTTACTCAAAATGTAACTCTCCTGCTTTAGATAAGCCTGATAAAAGGCTACCGTATATAATATACCTTGATACTTGTACATTTTGGAAATCGACCTCCTAGTCATTTTGTAACTAAAGAACATATATATAAATATATATACTTCTCATTTTAAGGAAAATCCATGCTCTTTTTTGCTTCTGTGTTTAAAATTTTTTGGGTTTGAAAATTTTGTATGCTATTTCTCCATGCATGAGTGTATTTTGCATAGAGCAATTCTGGTGTTTTACCTACCAATGATAATGAGCAAATGCGTAGAAAGACAACTGACTTTAGAAAAAGAATAGGCCAAACACAGGAAAGGAAATAAAAGTGTTATTTACAACTGTACAAGGTAGAGCTTAATGCCTAATGGAACGACTTAAGATGAATCCCATTGACTAGGATTCCTAATGACTCTTGTTCCATATTTTCCAGCTCAAAAGCATTGTGTTGCCTGCACCAAATGATTTTGAAGGGTCCCTCCCATAGGCTATTGAATTTACTGTGCTGACCTGGCTTTGCAACCCTGCTGTCATATTTTAGCATTAAGTCTCCACTTTTCAGACCTTGGTCGGAAGCCTTCTTGTCAAACCATCGTTTGACTACCTATTGACGGATTGTCATTGCTATTAGGGAATTCTCTCTTTTTTCTTGTACTTCTAGTAGTTCGGCGAGCCGAACCTCCATGGCTTCATTTTATTCTATCTCAAGGGATTTCAATAACTATATCATTGGGATCTCCATAGAGATAGGTAACAACGCCTCCTTCCCATATACCAGCTCATAAGGTGAAGTCTTAAGGACTTGCTTAGGAGTTATGCGGTTTGCCGAGAGCACTTTTCAAAGATTTTTATGCCATTCTCTCTGGTGTTCTGAGCCAACATTTTTAAGGAGTCAGACTAAGCTTTTGTTTGTGGATTCGGCTAGGCCATTTCCCTATGGATAATAATTTGATGATGTTTTAAGGAATATGCCATTTTTTAATGCAAAGTGACATACCTTTGTACCTAGAAATGATCTGGCATTGTCTGAAATGATTATCTTTGGAGGGCCGAACCTTGTCACCAGTGCTTCAAGGAAGTCTACAATCTCTGTTTCTATTGCACCCTTAAGGGGAACAACTTTCGCCCACCTTGTGAAGTAGTCTGTAGCCGTTAGAATCCACTTATGTCTAGTACTAGAAACTGAATTGATCATTCTGATGAAATCTAGGCCCCGTTGTGCAAATGGTTCATCTGCCATAATAGGTTTGAGAGGTATCGCTGAATTCTTCCTTCTGTCAGAGAAGAACTGACATTTTTTACAAGCCCTTACCAGAGAGTAAGTCACTGAAAAGTGTAGGCCAGTAATATCCAGCTCTCAGGACCTTGATGGTAGTAGTTTTGGCAGAGAAATGTCCACCTTCATCACTATTGTGAAATGCGTCAAGGATCCTCTGCGCCTCCCCTGAAGTAACGCATCGCAGGAGCACACCATTGATTTTTTTTTTGAAAATGACTCCTTTTATCAGCGTATATCCGCAATTTTGAAGCCAGTAATACCTTTTTTTGGGATGAGAGGCCTGGCGGATACCTTCTGGTTTGCATGAAGTTCATTCTATCTATTAGCTAATCATCTTCCGATCCTGATTCATTTATCAGGACGAGCTCTGGCTGTTCCTCCTTGGCAGGTACCTCCTCGTTCTGTGCCATATACTCACACAGTCCTCTGCCTTTAACAGTCTTAGTAGGCCTGACCTCGATGTCATACTCCAGGATCTTGGCAATCCAATTAGCCCTTTTTTCTGTGATCTCTCCTTCCATGATGTATTCATGCACACTAGAATGTGTGACATATACCAGAACTTTGTTACAGGAAATTAGATGGCAGAACTTTTTAAGTCCCTTTACTATTGCAAAGGTCTGTCTTTCGACGAAGTTATAATTCACCTCATATTCTTTTAGGGTTCGGGAATAGAACACCACTGGATACTCTCTCTTTCCTTCACTATCTTTTTGAGTTAGAATAGTGGCAATACTGACCTTTCTACTGAAGGCATACATTATAAAATCTTTGCATTGATCTAGATTAATTAGCACCGATGCTGTGGAGATCGCTTCCTTGACCTTTTCAAAAGCCTCTCGAGCTTCTATTGTCCACTTGAAAATTCGATCATTTTTCAGCATTAGGGTGATTGGCCTAATCATTCCCATAAAATCGAAAATAAATTTGCTGACGAAATTTATTTTTCCGAGAAAAGACTAGACGCCTTTCTTATTTACCGGAAGGGGAAGTTTCTTGATAGCCTTTACTCGTTCGGGGTCAATTGAAATACCTTCTTTAGACACAACATGCCCTAACAGCTTACCCTGCGGTACTCCAAATACACATTTCTTTGGATTTAAGGAAACACCGAACTCCTAGCATTTTTGACAAACTAATTCCAAATGATCAAAATGATCATCTTTAGATTTAGAGAACACAGTGAGGTCATCCAAATAGATTAGAGTAAACTTATTGATCAGTTCGCTGAATGTGATGTCCATAGCTCGCTCGAAGGTTGCCCTTGCATTGGATAAACCAAAAGGCATTTTAGCATATGCAAATGTTCCCCACTTGGTGATAAACGTAGTCTTGTGCTGATCTTCTTCTTTAACTCGAATCTGGTTATAGCCAGAGAAGCCATCTAGTAGAGAAAACATTTTCGATCCTACAACAGTTTGGAGGATTGACTCCATAGAAGGCAATCGATAGTGATCTTTCAGAGATGCTCTATTCAGGTCTCAGAAGTCCACACATAATTGGATATCGCCATTCTTCTTTCTGACTGGTACCAGGTTTGATACCCAAGTACTATGTTTGATTAGGAAGACAATACGTGAATCAATGAGCTTGGTTAGCTCTTGTGCCATTAGGGCCTCAACTTTAGGGTTGACTAGCCTCTGCTTCTGTTGGACTAGTTTTTCACCTTCTGTTAGTTCAATAGTGTGCTGAATGATGCCAGGATCGTAACCCTCTAGATCATCGTAGGACTAGGCCACTACTCCATATTTTTCACAGAAACTGATAAGCCTTTCTCTATCTCGCTGTGGAACATCTTTTCTGACCCGAAGATTCCTGCCATCAGAGACCTGAATGTTTTCCTAATCATTTTTGTCTGCCATGAACTTCCGCTTATCATTTCGGGCATCACTACAATCAAAAAAATTCTCGAGAGTAACTAATCCTTTCGGAAGTTTATTTGACTTGAGCTACATAATTTGTCCTTCATAGGCCTCGACGATCTTTGGTTTAAGTTGATCAACAAATTCCCCTAAGTGCTAGATAAACGAGGTGATGTGCTCATCACTCTCAAAGACTTTCCAACTCTGATCATTGTTGGGAATCACTAGTCGAACAAAAAATTGCACTAAAAATTTGTTCTGAAGCAAGTCAGAGACAGGGTCAAACTAAGCACTGATCACCACCATGCAATCTGCATTGCTATTCTACATTTGGGGAACCATCAGGATGTTGAAAGCTTCAAAACCTTGAATTAGGTCCCAGATTCGATGACGATAGGATCTCATTCAGATATTTTTTGTTGCAGAAATTCCTTAGACCTAATTAACTACTAGTTTGGAATCTCCAAAGACAATCAATTGCTTAATACCCATTCGCTCCACTAGGCTTAGGCCTTGGACTAATCCTTCATATTCAGCTTCATTGTTGAATAGGCGAATTGGAATCGGAAAGATCTCAACAAATTTTCATTCTGCGAGGATATTAGACATACTCCTGCTCTAGCTCCAACTTTGTTTCTAGCTCCGTCAAAATACAATGTCCACAACTCATTTGCTTGGTTATCGTCGGATTCTTTGGCGACCTTCGGAAGAACCTGGTCTTCATCATAAATCACATATGTGCCCAATCTGGTAGCATGATAATTCCCGAAAGGATCATTGTTTATGTGTTCGCTTAACAGAGCATCTTCCTTATCATTTCAGTCTCCACTCACCTTCTCTCCCTCTAGTAGTTCGACACTATACATGTCCTACTTGGTGATAGAGGTATGTGCGGCCTCAAAATTGATCAGGGCCTCATCCGCCACGTGTTCGGAATGTAGAGCCTCTGATTCTATCTTCATTTTTGCGCCATGCTTGGTCCTAAGTATTAGATGTGACCAATCTAAAGACAAATATCCGCCCACCTTTGAAGTAAATTCTCAAGATAGACAGAGACCAAACATAGGAGGAACATCTATGATCACTGTATCTTGCAGGACCATGATACTTGGGCAGGAAAATAGAGTTAACGGAAGCACTTTGATGACACCCACAATATCAACTTTATTTCCATCTAGCTACATCACCCCCTTCTTCATAGGTTTGTAGCTGAGTCTCAAGGCTTCAACTATCAATTTTGGCATAACTATTGTACTAGCACCAGAATCAATCATACCATTATGTAATAGCTTCTCCCCTATAATGAGATTCAAGAAGAAGGGATGAGGTTTTGGCCTACCTCCACCTTCCGCATGGGATTCCTTCATTTTTTCTGCAAGAACCTTAGCTAGTGGCATTTGATAAACCACCTCTGTACTGGCAGATGACTCTGTTGGTGCTGAGTTGATCTCTTGCTGAAGCGCCTTTTGTAGCATAGTCTTCTATTTTGGGATTGCTAGGATGTCCCATAAAGACACATTAGTAGATGATTTCTTTAATTGCTCCACCACATTAAAAGGTGACGAGCTCAGAGATTTCTGCTCCTTTGCTTTTGTTATAATAATCTCCTTCCGCGGTTGAGGAGGTGAAGGGACGGTTGATGCAATAGGAATTTGATCGAACACGCCTTTGCATTGAGGGTTGTCCGGAAGTGAAACAACAGGATCATCGGTGAATCTCCTCTCTAAGTGTGTGTTATAGTCAGATTGCACTTGCAGTGTTTTAGATATGGATGCATCATTAGCCAACACCGTTTCCTCATCTTCCATCCAAGAGAAGAGCGCATGATCCGGAGCAATGTCGACTCTTGCTCTAAAGACATTCCTTGCATTTGTGTGGTAAGGACCACACTCTCCACTGGCGAGTCATAAACATCTCCTCCATTTTCTGCTGTAATACCTTGACTGCGTTGCTATGCCACCTTCTGTTGTAAGTTGCCACACGGACAATTTCAAGGCATATGTGCATCATTGTAGGGGAAACACCATGGATTGATATCATCAATAAGATTGTTTTGTCCCATGGTTAATTCCCTACTCGAGCTTGGTGACACACTTGTGAGCAGAGTAGGCACAGGGACCATTTGGTTGGTAGTCGACGCTGGTGGATTAGTGTGAGGCGCACTCTGATATTGATTTTGCTGATAAGTAGATCGCCCACCTTGATAGTTTTGATATGCGAGCCATGGAGGTGTTGCTTGGTTCTGCTTGAGAGTTGTTTTGTCATTTGCCATAGTTCGCAACATCTCCTTGAGGTCGCCTATTTCATCCTTGGAAGAACCTAATGTAGAATCCAAGCTTTTAGGAGTGGCCGCATATGAGTACATCGACTGGGGAGTTGCGACCGCACTAGTCGATGCGATAGCTTGTACAGAGTTTGATATTTTAGGAAATATCGGGATAATAGGTCGAGGAGGCAACTTTCTGCAATATCCCAAATGATTCTCAGCTTTGATAGTGGTCACATAAGCATTTGGTAGAGTGGATCCTCCCAAAGACTTAATCATCATAGAAATGTTGGGGTTAATGGACTTCAAATGAAATATGAATGCTAGCTCTAGAGTCAGGCGGATAGTCACAAGAAGCCTCTGCCAATTTGAGTGAAATCAAGCATTGAAATCCATCAGAGCCTCTTGGGGCACTTGTCTTATGACGGATAGCTGATAGTATAACAAAGAATGATCTCTGTCATTTGAGACCATTTCATAGAATGGATCTCCAAGGTCATCCCAAGTGCGAATTGAATTCAGAGTCAGTGTTCGGTACCAATCCAGAGCCTTGCCTTTGAAGGACGTAGTGAGGAGCCTTAGGGCTACATTCTGCATTATAATACCGTGTACCAGACATACATCTGCTACATCCTGCAAATGTTCTACTGGCATTTTTGTGTTGTCTCCGACAAATTTGGGAAGAGCTTTTAGGGTCGAAACTGGGATAGCGCCCCAAACAGTAGGGGACTTCCAGCATCCCATGCTACATAGTTTCTATTCATGGTTAGCAACATGGTGAGAGGAAAGGGCGGTGGGAATGGAATGGTTACTGGCTGATTTGAGGCTTGGACTGTCCCTAGCAGAAGTACTAGTAAACCTAGGTTATTTGTAGTATGGGATCTAGTTACAGGCCAATGGCTCATACACCCCTCTATAAGGCAATTTCATTAATTTAGGTCCCACCGGGCGTGCCAGAAAAAGGACAAACTGTTGATGCCAAAAATTGGCAAGGTAACAATACCTTATGGGAAACTCAATTCAAGGGGGACCCTTTGTACCAAACTGAGTGACCTCCAGATTTTAAAGAAGCTGACTTCTTCTATAATATATTTTTTTTGGAAAGGGAAAAGGAAATAGATATAACGAAGAAAAATCTAATCTAAGGTGATGCGCTAAAGTTTGGTAATGGGCACAATAAATCATAGATTTAGGGGTCTGAATAGTGTTGTCACATTCCAAAACATCGGGGACTTAAAGCTATAGCATAAACAATTCATTTATTGACATAAAATAGTATTGCATACATCCTTACTATTAAGAAGTCATTTAGACATGATTTAGCTAAGCAAGCTTGTATTCAATATATAGAAGTTCTTTCAAATGAAATGCTTAAGATAGTATAAAGCACAGTTTACAGTTTAATCAAAACATGAAAAACATAAAGGCCGAACAGTGGGCACAATCTAAAAGTTTCTTGCAAATAAACATGTAAAAGAGGCTTGGTGTCTCTTGCTAAAACTAGTATCCTTTCTTTTAAAATTTCTTAGGCCCTTCTCTCATCAACTGAGAGAGTATATATTGCTAGAGAGAAAATTCCCACCGCTTTGGAGAGCTGTAACAGAAAAGATCCCACAATCCCTTGCAATGATGCCAAAATCAAAAGATTCCCAATGCCGTTACAATGGCAACGAGTTAGAACACAACATCTAGTCATCCAGTTGTAGGCACGCCCTTCGTAATGATGGTAGTGGTCCTAGCCAGGCTCAAGGCGACAAGTGTCATCCATCGCGTCAAAGAACCATGACGAGCAGCACCCAATAGCATAATCTCCCTCAGCCAGCCTATCACCCGCTTCAAAGATCAATTGTAAGGCACGTGGCATCCTGTCGCTGCCCAAATGAAAAATTCTCATTGTTGCCAAAAGATTGAGAAGATGCAACACGTGTTCGAGGGGTGGCGGTCCTTCTTGATGTGGAGAGAAAGCCGCATCAATCAGGTGCGAAAGACATGAGGCAGCATTTCGCAGCCCACAGTTGCTCACCTCCCTGTAGTGTTGAAAAGATATGCGAACGGTTGCCACCTAGCAGAAGGTAGGGCCCGCCAACACCTAATAAAAAAGAAAACCCTGTGCAAGCACTGCGTAGCCCGTATTTGTTTATTTCATTCCGACATGAAAAGCTTGCGATACGCCGCCACGTAGCAAGATGTGGGTCCCTCTGATAATCTTTAGAAATGACAGCCCCCGTAGAAGGCTTTCGCAACCTGAAGAGACCTCAAGGCAAAAAGAAATAAAAACCTCCGCAAGCGAGACACGTGGACGCCCAGCGCAGCCTCTTAGGACTCGAAAGGGAAGTCACTACCTGAAGCTGCGAAGAGGAGACGCGCAAAGTGGTAGGTCAAAACTTGATGGAAAGTCGAACAAACTCAGTGATGCATAGGCCAGCAAACAAACAACTACAAAAGGAACCCGAAGGGAGCTGTTTGAATATTTATTTTAACAAGACCTACTTTTGAGTACCCCTACATTATTCATTCTTCAAAACAACATTTATAGGCCCCTAAGACCCATTATTTTTTATCTAGAGACCCATTTCACTTAAATATCATCTAAATCCTGACAAACAACACTCAATTCATTCATATCCTGGAAACCCACCTCCAAAAACTACTAGTGTAACCCATTTGCCACCTTGGGCAAATGAATCCCCTCTAGTGAGACCCATTTTCCAAGGGTGGCTAATGAGTCCCTTTTGGGGGGAAATTCATTTTTGAGCAGGAAGTTAATCAATTCAACTTAATTTTTTGGTGAATGTAGGCCTCTTAGGTCTAAATAACAAAAAAATTACGTGTTGATGCCTATAAATACTCATTTTAAGTCATTTTTCACATCTCTTAGCCATTTTACAAAGCAAATTCTAAAGTCAAGTCTTCTACAATAATTTTCACTAGCAAAGTTGAAGTTTGAGGGCCACAAAATAGGGCTTTTTTAGGTTTGGAAGCTCACTCTTCATTCAAGGTTCAACATTGCAAAGAGTTGATGATGGATGCCTATGGTGAATCATGAAGAAATCTAGGTTGAGGAGATGCAACTAGCCATCAAATCACACCTAAAGACCTGTTTTCAAAGTGATTCCATCTTCCATTCTCTCTCTATCTTTATATTAAAATTTGCATTTCATTTACATTCTATTTTCATGTCTTTTATCCCCATTTTTGATGTGTTGTAGGATTTCTAGGGTTGAAGTCTTTCATCATTCAAATCACATTTGCACATCTTATTCTAGCACAATAGAATAGGGTTTTGACATACTTCAGATTTTCTTAGTCTTTAACACAATTAAGGTTAGGGTTTTATGCAAATTTTTGTCCATTTAAGGTTTAATTACCCAACTAGGGGTTTGACCAAGGAAAACCCCCATTAGATAACTAATTTTAAGCTATTTTTCAAGATTTTTTTGAGATCCCAATTTGGGTTTCTGTCAAAAAGTGTTGTACAGGTGTCAAGGTGCAGAACAGAGATCTAAATTTGCAAAAATTTGAAAGTGGACTGATTCACCATGGATGGTGAATGAGTCCCTCATGAGGTGACTTTTAGAGTTAGATGCAGATCCAGATACCTTGTTTGTAGAAATTAATTTCTAGGCAGAAAACCCTGTCCTGGGACTGATTCGCCTAGAGTGGCGAATGAGTCCCAATCAGCATAAAAGTTAGATTTACCATATGTCTAGAGTGTTTTCCAATCATCTTCATCTTTACAAGTGCACACATTCTAAAATACAAATTTTTGTTTAGTTTCATTTGCATTTTTGTTCATCTTTTTAAGATTTTTGTAAACCTCACTATGTTTTCAAACATTGCATATTTCATAGGTCACTAACTCATTTGAATACAAAATACGATGAAAATTTTCAATGAAATATGTATAATTTGATGTATTGTCGGGTACTTGTGATATTTGATGTGTAATTTTCAATTTTTTTAAATTTTATCCTCAATGTTTGTTGAAGTTTTTTAAGACCAAGCTGGGTTTTTGTCGAAATTTTGACGAACATGCAAAATAAAAAAAATCAAATTGTGGCTGACATAAATAAAAGTGAGTTTTCGTATTTATTGCGATAGTGTTTTGCTATACTTGCTAATTTTCTCTACTTGTGTGTGAATTTTCTATACTTGCGACAGTTTGTGGAGAACTAAGGATGATTTTCTTGGGAAAAATTAGAAAAAAATCAAGAAGATATCGCTAGGTTAAGGGTAGTCATTTTCCTTTTCTAGAATTCATTTGTGAAGTCAGATTTGTACTTCCAGGTTTGAAAATCATATTTTAAAGCAACATCTCATCTGATTTCATTTTTAGACTTGTGCATTTTCATAATTTCATTTCCATATTTTGTTGTGCAAGTTAAATATTTTGATTTTAGGAGTCTAATAGTTGAAAATCATAGTAAAATCAAAATTTAATAAGTTCTGGAATTAGCATTTTAAAGTGTTTTTTGGGTTCATTAACTTCAAACTATCTTCTCTTTTGCAAGGTTGGTTGCATACCAAATTTTTTTGGTGCAAAATATCATAATTGTTAGAGTTTGTTACCTGTCTATGATTACAAATTATTATAGTTTGTGTTTGATAATTTTGAAGATCTAAATATTCAAGCTTGGTAAAGAAAAATCATGTCAGATAATATTAGTGCAGGAAAAAATGAACAGACAATTGCTAGAATGTGGGCTAAATTGAAAAGAAAGGGTGATGAGAAATGTTATTGTCCTTGCAATAATTTCAAGGGCTTAAAGACGAGAAGACTTTTAATCACAAAAACTAAGAAACATTGTAGGCAACATGGTCATGTTGAAGGGGGGCATGATTATCGTCGATTGGTAAGTTGTTCATTATATGTCTTTATATTGATTGAATTTGTAAATGTTTGTATTATTTTAATATTTTTATATATATAAAAAATCACTTGATCATGATCATGGTTTATTTGTGTCGATCATTATTATAAAGGTGGGGCACTTTAGGGCACAAGATATGGATTATCACACCCTAGAGAATGTGGTTTTGCAAGCAGAGGAACATGGAGCTATGAATATTGAAGATGAAGTTAATGATCCTATGGAAGAAGATGATCATGCACCATAAAACATAGTTGAAGATGATGGTACAAATACATTGATCCATGACACATTTAGTGGCACAGCTGATCATGATGATTGAGATGCCTTTGATGATGTTCATGATTTACCTATACTTGAGAAGGCACACGAGCCCCTTTATGAAGGGTCTAAAACAACTCTTCTCTCTGTTGTATTTTTGTTGATGAACTTGAAGGTTATGAATAGTTTATCCAACATAGCAATCTCATGGATGTTAAGGTATGTCATATATGTCATCTTTTTTCATCTATTTTAATTGTTGTTAGTTCATCACTAGTAAATAAAGGATGAAATATGTACCATTAATATTATTTATATTAACAAATTATTTTTTTGTTATAGATTGATAGGTGAATTTTTGTTACCACCATCTAATATTTTACCTCGCTCATACTGAGATTTATCTACCATTATGAAATATATTGGAATGGAGTATCAAGCAATAGATGCATGTCCCAATGATCATATTATATATCATAAACAACATGAATTTGCAATAGAATTCCCATAATGTCATATTAGTAGATAACGAACAGATCAACTAACAAAAAAGGTGTCTCACAAGGTTTTTTGTTATATTCTCATTATTCCACATATGTAATGATTATTTAGGTGTGAAAGCTTAGTAAAATTTATGGATTACCATACACGAAATAGAAATGGAGATGACATTCTTCGAATGCCTGCAGATGGTTCTGCATTTAGGGACATGGAGGAAAAATGGCCACACTTTAACGAAGAATCTCGTAATCTCAGGGTTTCATTGGCAACAAACGGTGTCAATCCATTTGGAGAGATGAGATCTATTTACTTGGTGTGGCCTATTTTTGTTATCAACAATAACATTCCTCCATGGATGTCAATAAAGAGGGAGCATATAATGTTGGCAATGATTGTTCCAGGTATTTGTTTACATCAATTTTCTTTAACGTAGTAGCATCTCATTTGTCTTATTTTTTGCATAATGACTTAATTTTTTTCATTTAAGAGTCATGTACATTAATTTATATATATTGTAGTAAAATGGTTATAATAATTATGTAATGTTTATGTTCATTCAACTAGGTAAGTACCAAGTTAAAGATATCAATGTATATATCGAGCCTCTTATCGACAAGTTACTAAAGTTATGGAATGGCATCACTATGTATGATGTCTCTAGACCAATAAGACAAAGACAATTTCAATTCCATGCAATGCTTGTATGGGCAATTCATGATGCCCTAGGGCTAACACATTTTTGTGGTATGTTATAACGTTCGACTACACTAGAATGATATTTAATTTTATGAAGTAGAAATCATCCATGCTTTTTAAATAATCTATTCATTATATATAATTATAAACATTGACATATTTAATCTAATTATATATGATCTTGCAGGTCTTCAAACAAAGGGAAAATTTGCATATCCAATTTGTAGTCCAAAGATGAAATCTCGTCATTCAACAAGTTTAGGAAAGTAGGTGTTTGATGAGTATAGACACTTCATAGAAATCATAAGTATCGAGCTACTGAAAAACATCTTTTCAATGGAAAAGAAGAGATTACATCAAAACCACGAAGAATGACACCTCACCTATGGATGTTGGAATATAATAGAATTAATCGTCAAGGTTATACATCGGATCAAATTGTTTATCTATCATATATGATATGTTTGGAATTTATATTTTTATCTTGTGTTTTGTTTACTCATACTGTAATTGACCATGATTGTCATTGTTAATTTGTTTAACTTATATGCTTCATGAAGGTCGTCAAGGCATTAAAGGTTGTCTTTCACAGGGAATGAAAAGTTATCCCAAACAATTTAGTAGGTTGCCCTACTATGAGCAGCTACAAATTGTGCATTTGTTTGATACAATGCATATTATAAAGAATATAACGAAAACGTTATGAAAAATATTGGATGGAAGGCATGACAGAAAAAATTGTCAAAATTTGTAGTGACATTCAAAAAGCCAATCATGCAATGAAAAATGTCATTCAATTAAATAGCAATGGAGACCAAATTAATATAAGCGCCCTTCCTTGGTTATTAATAAAGCAACAAAGCAATGCTATAAAATAAACTATCATACGAAAAATTTGATTTCCCACAGGATTTGATGTGAACATATACAATATCATAACAAAGAAAGGTGAATTTGGGTTAGGGATGAAAGTGCATGATTGGAATACCTTCATTACGGTAATTATTCTAGTATATTATATATATATTTGTATACTGCATGTACTTTTCAGTGTATTATGTTTACTACTTTTGGAAAAATAATGAAAAGATTATTTTATAATTGTTGCAGTACGTTCTACCTCTATCTCTCCCATACAACTTCGACAACAATGTCAATTAAGTTATATGATCTTGGAAAATACATGAGGTAAGTAGCGATATTTTTTCAATTCATTGTATAGATCTTATAATTTTCATTTGTTTTACTTGTTATGTAATATATTGTATATTGTTGTTAAATATCGTTAATATATTTGTGCCTTGAATGACTTGTAGATGGTTGTCATCTAAATAAATCCATAAAGAAGATATAAATTATTGGAAGAGAAAAATTTCTCATCTAATGTGTGAATGAAAAAGTGTCTACCTTCGACATTTTTCAATGCACAAGAACACTACCTCATACACCAAGTTGAGGAGATTGAATTGTGTGGACCTATACACACAAGGTCAATGTGGATGGTTGAGAGGAACTTGAAATTTTTGAAGGCTTTGGTTAGAAAAAGAGAAAATTCAGAGGGTTCTATGGTGGAGGGATATATGGTATACTAGGCCATGGTGTATATTACTGAATATCTTCCTAAGTTTGCAACAAAGATCCATGTAGATCACATTTGGGATCCCAACTCCATTAACAAATTCAAAAGGGAGTACTTGATGGGGAAAGGTAGATTGAGAAAAGTGAGAGGTAATTATAATACGTTTTATATTTGGTTTTTATGTGCATTGTAGTTATTTAATTATTAATCTTCAATATACATCAATTATAAATTAAGGTCGTATACCGTGGTAATTAACTAATTGATGTAGACCTGGGAGGCTCAACTCAACCAACCTATTAACCTTCCTTTAAGAGGCTTCCAAAAAAATTAGAATGACCACTTTAAATAATCCAAACAACTCTCAAAGCCTGACAAACAATAGAAGTCATATTTCACACTTTGACTCCTTGAATCCTTGTAGCAGTGCAAACCTAGTTTTACCCAATAAGTCAAAAATTCCCAAAAAACAAGAAAAAAATTTGATGGTTTTAGACACCCATTTTGGTATTATTAAACATACTTAAAGGGAAAGTACAAGTCCTTTGGACCAAATCACCAAAATTACCCTTTCTAGGTTGTGTTGATTAGGTTGATTAGGTCTATTTTACAAAGCAACTAGTCTTTAAACTTGTCATATGCCTGTGAAATATTGGGGAAACAATTTTTATGCCTCCAAACCTCCAAATCTACAAAAATATTCCACTTGTACGGTTAGATTCTTTCCAAACCCAAAAACCCTTGTTTTAGGCCAAAATGATGAGGGTTTATTGAATCTCCCACTTCCACAACCTCCCAGACCTCAAAACCAACTTAGACACAACCCATTAGGTCTGAACATGGGTAAAATTTTATAAAATCAAATCTTCCATACATATTTTTTTGAAACCTAGGCTTGAACCTCTCATTTCACATGATTTTCTTCACAAAACTCTTGAGGACAACAACTATACCTTCTTTATTTCTCATCCTACGCCCTATTCAAGATCTTGTATTTTGAATCATCAACTATCAAAAACCTTTACAATGATCCCTTTATGCCTTTTAAAGGCCTTTACACCTCAACTACCAAACAACCACCTCTACAACTGACTTTTTAATCTTTTATGATCACATAAAACATAAAACACACTAATTTCAAGGTTGTTAACATCACTATTGAAATGTTTAAATTTTTTTAACTTTCAAATGTATTGATATAGTTGGTTGAGAGTGGGATGCACTAAATTTGTACTTCGTAAACAATCTTGATTAGATGATGGTATGGATTGAACGATGTCAACAATCTGGTCATGCATTAACATGGGAAGGTATGGCTTCATTGGTTAAAGAAGATCATCGTAATGGAGATTCCAATGTTACACCAAGGGAAATTGATTTATCATATGGTTTAAGAGATAAATAGGTACGTATAAATATATTAATCACCCATATTATTTAATTATTTTCAATTATATTGATGTATATATATGTTGAAATTTTTTTCTTTGCATACATTCAGCCAAGAATAAATAAGTTTATCAACTGATGATATTACAATAATTTTTACATGTTTGACATATTGTAGGTGAAACACCACAAGGCTATGTGGTGCAATGGTCATAAATTTTGAATCAAAAAGTTGGATGACACGAAGAAAACTTGTGATTCTGGGATAAGTGCAGTCTTTCAAGTGACTAATGTTTCATCTAGAAGCAACATACATCCAAAAGTCTCAGAAAATTGATACTATGGGATTTTGGATGATATACTTGAGTGTGACTTTAAGTCCTTCAAATTAGTTTTTTTCATCGTCTTATGGTACAAGCTATGATTGAATGAAAATGATCTCGAGAGAACTGTTATTGATCATGATAATGGATTTACCATGGCTAATACAAGGTTTGATCGAGCGAGCTACAAATGAGCCCTATGTTCTTCCAAGCCAATGTGAGTAGGTATTTTACTTAGAGGTTCCAGGTAAACTGGGTTGGTCATTTGTTGTTAGACATGATCCAAGAGGAAGGCCAGTAAAGTATAATGTGGTGGAAGAAGAAGATATCGAAGAACTAGAAGATGATGTAGATGATTAGGATTAACAGTTAGTTGATGATGTTCCTAACAAAGATGCCGAAGAAGAGGAACTAGAACATAATGATGTAGGATTTAATGTTCATGAAGATGATATCCATGTGGATGATGACATTATTGAAAATGATATCAATGATGATGATGATGATATGACCAATCCTTACAATGTCGAATCTAGATCAGATGATACAGACAAAGAATTGGATGAATAAGAAGATCAATGACATTGAAATGTATGAGTTATGCAATTAAATTATCTATTTAATATTAATTTCTTGATAGAATTATATTTGACTTATGTGGTTACATAATTAATTCATAATGTTTTTAATTTTTATGCCATTACATAATTAATTCATGATGTACTTTTTAATGTTTAATTTTAATTCATGATGTCACAACTATTGTAGCTCTCCTAGAAATTTCTATATGATCATAATGAATAGTGTTTTGGGAAATTTCATGAAAGATGACACATTGATCGTAGTAGTGCAATAATTGCAAAGTCATTTAGATTTTTTAGACCAATCACCCTTCACAATGTCAATTTTATGATCATCTCCAATTTTATTACTAGGACACATAAGGTAGGATTTGATTGGCTTATCTTGGAGGAACATTGTGGCTTTTTGTAATGTAAGAAAATTTTGGATGGGGTAGTTCCTATTGCTAAGGTGGATCACTCCTTTTTGCAAAGGCCATACACTTATGATTGGGTCAAGTGTTCTTTTCTTTAGAAAATTCCTATTGCCTTTTTGATAGGTTATGATTTGATTAGATGGGTTATGAAGCACTTATTTCAAGTAATTTATGTCTATTTTAATTTGTAATTTATTAAATTCAAACACATCCAAAATTACATCCCTTGCTTTAATTGATTATTACGTTATTTAATTATTAACTCAAATGACACCTCCAATTTAACTATATAGATCTAATTGAATATATCTAAAGTGTTGAACATTTTTAGATCAAATTTAGTAATTAACTCAAACAACTTTTTCAATTTAACTAACATCTTTTAAGATATTAAAGAAATATGATTTATGAAATAAGTATATTTGAGTGAAATTAAATATGATTTGTATTCCAATATAAAAACTACAAAGAATGGAAACAATTCTTTCAACACATAAACTATTATGTAGTAGTCAATTAAAATGAAAAAATCTTACTCTATATTAGTTAGGATACACAACTAAGAAAATGATCTAAATAGTTTAATAATTTGACCATTAGCATATAGCAATTTCTATAGAGTTGTAGATTTGTTCCATTTCAAAAAAACAAAACAATATTAGGTAAATAATCAAACATCTTTCATTTCTATAGTGACTTATTTATCCTAGAGGAACTAGGTATATGGTATACAAAGAAAACCAACAAACCCACAACTACCCCTATTTTGAAGGAGTTTAGTTTTCTCCCCTTCCTGATCTCCCTAATATTGTCTAATTACTTTAAAGAGACCAAGGGTCATAACAAAACTTTATTCAACCCACTAAATAGCTTGGTTAATGAAACTTGACAAAAGCAACAAAACAATTGCTACATTTGGAATTTCATGTGGAATAAAGTGTGGTGGCAATAATCTACTTATAGTTTAATAAAACACTATTTTTAGAAGGCTTGACATTAGAGAGATAGAGAAGAGGGAGAGAGGGGGGAGATAGGTTGAAGAGGAAGAGAGAGAAGAGAGGGAGATAGATAGGTAGAAAAGGGGGAGAAAGAAGAGGGGGAGAGGGAAAGAGAGAAGAAGATAGGGGAGAGAGAGAGAGATAGGTCAATATATATAGAGGGAGAGGGAGAGACATAGAAAGGGGGTGATATAGAGAGATAGAGGGGGATGGTGAAAGAGAGACAGATAGAGATATATGGGAAGAGAAAGAGAGAGATATAGATATATATGGGAAGAGAAAGAGAGATGTAGATATATGGCAAGAGAAAGGAAGAGAGGTGGAGATAGAGAGTCGATAGATAGGGGGATAGGGAGGGAGAGATGGTGAGAGATAGAGAGGGGGGGGAGAAAGGGATATAGATAGGTAGAGGAGAGATAGAGAAGAGGGGGAGAGAAGGAGAGATAGGTTGAAGAGGAAGAGAGAGAAGAGAGGGAGATAGATAGGTAGAAAAGGGAGAGAAAGAAGAGGGGGAGAGGGAGAGGGAGAGTGATATGTAGAAAGGGAGAGAGAGAGAAGATAGGGGGAGAGGGAGAGATAGCTCAATATATATAGAGGGAGAGGGAGAGACATAGAAAGGGGGTGATATAGAGAGATAGAGGGGGATGGTGAAAGAGAGAGATATAGATATATAGGAAGAAAGAGAGAGAGAGAGAGATATATGGGAAGATAAAGAGAGATGGAGATATATGGCAAGAGAAAGGAAGAGAGGAGGAGATAGAGAGTCGATGGATAGGGGGATAGGGATGGAGAGATGGTGAGAGATAGAGAGGGGGGGAGAGAAAGGGATATAGATAGGTAGAGGAGGAGAGATAGAGAAGAAGGGGGGAGAGGGAGGGATAGGTTAAAGAGGAAGAGAGGGAAGAGATGGAGATACATAGGTAGAAAAGGGAGAGAAAGAAGAGAGGGAGTGGGAGAGCGATATGTAGAAAGGGAAAGAGAGAAGAAGATAGGGGAGAGAGGGAGAGATAGCTCAATATATATAGAGGGAGAGGGAGAGACAGATAAAGGGGGTGATATAGAGAGATAGAGGGGGGTGGTGAAAGAGAGACAGATAGAGAGAGGACTGAGAGGGAGATGAAAAGAGAATAGATATAGAGATATAGAGTAGGAGAGATAGAGAGAGATGGACTGAATGAGAGAGAAAGGGGCAAGAGGGAGGGATAGCTCAATAGATAGAGGGGGGAAGAGGGAGTGACATAGATAGTGGGAGATATAGAGAGATAGAGATCGATAAGGAGAGATATATCAATCGCCCTCCCTATATCTCTATCTATTCATCCTTATCTCTTTATCTCTCTACCTCTCTCTATCTCTTTGTCTCCCTTTCTATTTGTATGTTTCTCATTATCCCCCCTCTCTCTATATTTTCTTCCCTCTATTTATCTTTGTATACTTATTATATTAATGGGTACATTGAAGAGGTCTTAAAGGAGAATTATCATATCTATAATCAAATGGCATGGTACATATATTGTTTTGTTGGAAAACAAGTTTCAACTGCCATTTAATGCTAAACCAGGTGTAGTGTAATGGTAAAATCCACTAAAATATCAGGTAAAAGCCTATATATACTATTATATAATAATAAATATAATTATATTATATATAATTTAATCTAATACTAATATTATATTAAATATATATTATATTAATTTTATATGTATTTAATAATTTTGTTAAAAAAATATAATATATAATTATAATAATTCGAATAATTATATAATTTATTTGTAAATATAGCTAATATATACTTAACTATATTGTAGAATATAAAAAAATAGCTAATTGGCACCAAAATTTTCAATTTAATTAACATACTCTAAAAACCTAGGTTGTCAAATTGGAGAAGTGAAAGGTCAATACGAGTGCCGAGGAATAGAGGAAGAGTTTTGATCAAGAGTGAAAACAAGGTCCATACCAACATTGAGGAAGAGATTGGATTAAAACAAGGTCAATACCAACGCCGACAAAGAGTTTGGAAGAGTGAAAACAAGGTGAATACTAGCACCGAGGAAGAGTTTGGAGTAGTGAAAACAAGGTCAATACCAGCACCAGGGACAAGATTGAGGGCACTTAGGAAAAATCCATGACCAAGGGACAATGAGTACTGTAAGTTTGGCACCCCCATTCTCTTTAACCTGCATTTTTCATGCCTAGTTTCCAATTTAGATGCAATCTTTACGCATGCATAATAGGGATAATAGGAGCTTCATGCCTTGAACAAGGGTTTCAAATTCACCTCAAACATTCAATGGGAGTAAATTTGTGTCAGCCTCTATGATATTGCACTCAAGTTTTGCACCTAGAGCATGCATGCACAAAGATCATGAAAACATATTAACACACAGGATCACACATGCAAAGAGATTCATGCCAAGTAGAAAAAAAACCTTAGATAAAAGCTCATGGTTCAAAAATGATATGCACAGAGATCAACCTAATACATGGTCTTCACATGCCATAATGGTTTGTACTTGATTATTCCAATGCTAAATGTGAATCTTCGAATTCTTTGCAGATTGGCCTTTACTTCATCATGCACAAGCAACTTATAAACCCAAAAACTTATATTAATAGCCTCAAAACAACAATGTACATAGGTAATTAAAACCCAAAACCTCTCTCAAGTGCAAAAATACCTTGAAGAATATGTTGGTTAATATTTTCTTTGCTCAATGCTTCACAAAACAAAATGGAAACACAAAACACATATCCATATACACAACAAAAATTTGTATGCAATTTTTTTTAGGAACTTGGATCTCATGGCTTTCACAAGTACCCTAAACAAAGAGAATTGTTTACACAAAAGGAGGGATATTGAATGTAAACAAAAAAACATTTTAAATTTAATTATGCAATAATAATAGGTCATAAATGAACCCGTTTTGCTTTGATATCATGATTGAGAACTCATAATTAAGTCCCACTAACTTTTGAGGTTCAATTTGTTGGTGGGAACATGTTATTCTTTGTTGTAC
Source organism: Sequoia sempervirens (assembly GCA_007258455.2). Lineage (NCBI taxonomy): Eukaryota > Viridiplantae > Streptophyta > Pinopsida > Cupressales > Cupressaceae > Sequoia > Sequoia sempervirens. The sequence goes on along the minus strand of VDFB02000002.1, from coordinate 140,912,601 downwards.
GACCTACCTCAAATCTTATGTCCACAAAGTTGCTAAAAACATAAAACAATAAGAAAAAATTTGAAGGTACAACTAAAAAGGGGTTATTTCCTTTTGGCCTCCTCCACCTCTTATATTTCAACATAGCATGGAATTACGCTTAAATAACATAAAATCAAACATATGGAGTTTATAGGGGCAAAGGATCCCAAGTATATGCTAGGCTAAGCTAGATCTAATTAATGGGAATAGAGGCATCAAATTCTTCTTTAATACCTCCACCACAAACATATGCAAGGAAAGGTCTCCTCCCTTCTTGGTAGTGATAACCTCCTCCACACACAACCCTTAAAAATTATGAATAGAGGAATATAATCTTTGAAGAACTCAAAGTTGATTCTCTCCTACTTGATGCAATTAGTCATTTTATCCTTACAAACATTTATAGTGATTACTAGAGGCACATAGACCAATTCTTCATAATAGAAGAGTTTGATCATACTTTTCCAATGATGACATTATGAGAAAACCTTAGGTTAAATGAATAATTCCTAGCTAAGTTCTTTAAATCATGTCCAATGGTATAAGAGAAGACCGCTACTATGTGTACTTGGATACCATGGAGAAAGGATCTTTGGGCTCTTTCATCAATCAAGGTATTGTTAAATTTTAACACCTAAAAGTGATAATTAAGAATCTTTCCTACGATGGTGGCCAATTATGCTTCTCAACACCTAGATTACAAAATATTTTTCAATATCATTGCCATCACAATTAAACCTATTGCTTGAGATATATTCATACAAGTAAACAAATTGTCTTTCTTGATACTAGATACATTCTAGACAATTCAATCCTTGCATCAGAGATTGTTGAATTGGCCCAACAAACTACTCATGATGCCCAAGGTACTATTAAGTTAAATATGATTATATCAAATGTCCTTTCATGACCTTTGAATGAATAACCTTCATTCAAAAATGATGCCATGTCAAGACTTTAAAATGAAGGTATTTTTTAATTTAAATATTTCATGTCCAAAATGCTTTATAAAAGGAACCTTTGCATGAAGGACCTTCAAATCAAGACCTTAATTCAAAGGTCCTTCATTAGAAGATCCTTCATATGAAGGTTCCTTTAATGCCATCCCATTATAGCTCTTAAAGTTATTAGAGATATTTTTGTTTTGAAGTAGAGATTGGACCATCAAATAGTGTCACCATGACTCTACCAAGATATCTATCAAATTTGACAAACCCTATCTTACCCAAAGCCCCTTTACCCCTAAAAGGATTATAGCCCTACCCGATAGGACAATCAAAATAAAATCCACATATAAGATTCTATTAGGCCCAAACCAATGAACTTAGAAAATTAATATATGCCCCTAAAAATTCTCAAAATATTCTTTCTTGTCAGTGGATAGTAAAAGAGAAATGGACCAAAACAATACTGCTCCAGGAGGCCTAATTGGCAGGCTACAATAGGACAGTTGACTATCTAGGCTCTCCCTTTCACCCTAAATCCTTGAAATAGGTTCTTATAGGCTAGTTTCACCATGTATATCACTCCTAAGTGCCTTCATAGTTAAAATAACCCTAAGCAAGCAAAACTCAACTTTTTGCTTCATAATCTAGGCTTGTCACATGAGGATGCCAGGCCTAGAACATTGTAAAAATTCCTCTACATAGCATTTCATTCTCTAGAACCTTGAAAATATGAAAATATACACAAATATCTTCCATCCCACCAAGAATTAGTATTATTACAATGTGGAGATGGAAGAAAGAGCCATTCTTCAGTTTTCAGACCAGTTCTTGCTAAAATGGAAATATTTTCTTTTATACTCAATAAAAACTTGTCAAATCACCTCCAAAATAAATCCAGGTCTACCCTCTATCCAACCATAATAGTATTTTACCCGTACAATATGTATAGAGGCCACACCACGCAGTAGAACAAGAAATTTACACAGATTTTCCAAAAAATAGCAAGCTTTTGCATTAGAACTTCAAAATGATTCATCAACCCACATGCCTCAACCAAGAGAGGCTTATTTCTATCTTCAACCAACCTTCTCAACATCCCACAACTTAAATTTGAATTGGTTGTACATTGGGAACTAACAAAACATCATTTAGACACCTAATTGCCTAGTTAAGGCAAGTTAATACAACTTCCACAAGCCCGACTACAAAGAGACTTCAAGAGGTGTCAAAAGGAATCAAAACCATTTCAAAACACCAAGGAAACTCCCCTGAACCACCTGGTTGCATCATAGCATTTTGATTCTTTAATTTTCCTAGGTGCACCAAGCTTACAAAGTGAGGATGGAGACCTTGTGATTACATTGAAACTTATCACCAAGACTCAAAACCTACTACAAGCCTTTGAAGATGGTACTTAGGACCTTATTACATCTTAGACAACTTGACATCAAACAAAAATCAAAATAAGGCCTCAAAGAGGCATGGAAACCCAAGGTGCCCCTGCACCAAACCAACGTCCACAACTGACTTACAAACAATTAACAACCCATTATTTTGCAAAATTTCAATTTTCACAACTTTTAATGTCAACAATTGCAATGGGATGGGAATACAATATGATAGAAGTGGGATAAGAAATGCATCGTTTGAAGCATCCAACCAATATGCAAAGATGAAAGAAAGTGCTAACCCCCACTTTTAACTTTAAGTTTGTTGGGTAGCCAATTCTTTTAAGTTATCATATCCTACCATCATACATAATCAAAATGTTGTTATTTCAAATGACTATGAGCACTAACTTTCACTATTTGAAGATGTTGAAACCTTGTCATAGAGAACTAGAACATTGATGCAACCACTCATCCTACCTTAAAACATACCAAAAGTCTCCTAGCAATTAGACATAGGAAGATTTAAGATGACTTAAACATTTTTTATTTCCAAAGCATAAACTTATGATGACTTAACTAGTCCTAGTACACACTTCCTCCCCGTTAACCACTTAGACATATGGATTTCATCAGTGGACAGCTGAACCACCTCACACGTGCACCTGAATTATGTCTATTAGTGTTCTAATTCATCTTTTTCAAGACAGCTTAAACCGAAATATTTTGTATGGTGAAACCATTCTTCTGCACAATATATTTGAGGCATTGGTTGTGTAATTGGTGGACCATAGTCACATTTAAGGCTAGTTACAAAGTTTAAAGTCATTAACTACAAGGGACAGTCTCCTTCATACATTGATTTAATTTTTGATGGACACATTTGGACGGTCGTAACAATAACTTGCAATCTATCAAGACTTGATTACCTTATAACCAGTCAAATTCTAGTGATGAAATGATAGATTAATCATAATGTCACCATGAAAGAACTTCATCCAACATCCTTATGAGTGCAGGTACCACCAAATAGGTATTTTTCATATTTTTCTTCCTCGAGCGAGGGAAATTTAGGAAGAGAAGAGGAAAGTGAGACATGTAGTAGGTCTAAAAGAGGGAGATCAACTAGAGGTCAAAAGATTAGAAGAAAATTTTGTAAATGCATGGAATTTTTTCTTGCTAAAGGGGGGTCATGTTCTTATGATGATCAGATCATATGCAACATCGAGGTGCCCTTGAGGTACAAACATCTACAGAAATAATGGGTACCCAAGGAACTTTCTCCAATAAACACTAATTTTTGTGTCAATGAGAGGATATATCTCATAGCACCATCGTCATTACATGGTTTGGGCCTCTTTTGCATGGACAAAATAAAGGTTTCTTACGACAAAGTTACTGAATTGATGGAGTATGTTGGACCCTGTTATAGTTACAAAGATTGGATACAATTGGTTCGATATACATGAAGTATGCGTAGGTATGCACTGTCAGCAAATTATATACATCTAAAAGATGAGGATTAAAATAAAGGAGTGGCTATGTACATTGATGGAAGGCCAAAAGCATCAGGGAATATTGTAGGTTTTATAAACAATACACAACCTAGGTCAACAAATAAGCAACCCAATTGCATATTTGAGGCGCATGAGGGAAACGGTGTATTCGTATGTGCAATAAAATCAATAATTGCAGGGGAAGAGTTGCTAATCAATTACAATTTGAATCACTTAGATACAAACATAGTTACTATGGGGGTGGTACGTACTATATACCATTTCACCCAACCTCCAATTAATGACTCCAATATACCATTTTATTATTATGTTTTTTTCGTAAGTCTATTGGTTTCATTTTGGTAATGTTCTTTTATATATATTTTTTGTCACAGTGAGACATTGATCGTACGGGGAAGGCTTCAGCCCAGACCACATATCATGATGAATCTTCAGGCGCTTCTACCTAATAGGTTTACCTTATTGTAATTGAACAAATTAGATACAAGAAAAATGTTTTATTATTATGTTTTTTTCATAAGTTTATTGGCTTAATTTTGATAATGTTTTTAATATTCTTGTTGTAGTCAACTGATCGGGGAAAGGCACTAGTAGTAGAGGAGAGTATCCATAGGGTCAAGGTGCAGTCATTGTTATTAGATGATGACATCACATATTCAACAAACCCTCTCGATATGATAAGGAAGAAAAAAAAATGCAATGAAGAAATCCTTCAATTGTTATTCATAGTGCCTCAAATAGATGAGATAAGAGAGAGGGTTAAAATATTGAATGAGAGAGTACAAAACTAGCGAGTAAGCTGTCTTGAGGTCTTTAATTATAATGTAAGTTCATTCATGGTTTTATATTTTTTACTCTTTCATGTCATGAACTAAAATATGTGTTGTTTTTACAGGATTTTTTGTGTCCTCATGATGCTACTAGCTATGATCAAGGTACTACAGGTGTTGCCCGTGGAGTAGGGGTTGGTACAAGTATCCATCTTGATCTTCCTGCACATACATCACATCATCTGACCCCATCATTCATGCCTATATTGTTGATTAAAATGTCGGCAACACATAGCATGTAGGCATCAGGTAGTACTGGTGATGTTTTAGCAACGTTTCCTGGATCTTCCCGTATTACTAGTACAGGAACATTTCCCATCACATTTGTGGTGATGGAGGATTTCGTTCCCATAAAGATAGAGAAGATCCCATGTAATTTAAAATGTTTTAATTATTATTATGTATAATCCTATTGAAATTTACTTATTGATCACTCTTTTTAGACTAATAATCCCATGATCATTTTGCAGGAAATGATGTTTTTTATAAACATCTAGGTGATATGACATTGGATCTCTTCGGGCCCACCATACATACACGGTGGAATTCCAAAATTCAAGATTTAAAAGATGAGCTCATTAACCGTTTAGCTGTGTTGTTTGGTGATAAAACATTCAATCGAACCAAGGTCCTTAAGCAAATTGGTACCTATCTAAAGTAATGTGAGGGACCAATATAGGTCACATTTAGAGAAGAACAAAAAGTACAAGCATCCCCCCATGATTTCGAAGAGGGAGTGGAAGGACCTGGTGTCAGATGGAAAGGAGAAGGCTGAAAAGAAAAAAGGAAAGACACCACCAGGCCAAGGAAGGTATGTGATACTATCAATAATGTAATTATATATTGATTACTCTTTCTTCTTACATAATGCAATGTATTTCAAAAAATTTAGAGGCTACCTGACACATCGAAGGCAACAAAGGAAAGACTAGAAAAACACGGGCAACACAAACTTGGCCCTAGTGGTTATATGAAATTAGTTGCACAAATTGTAAGTATCAATAAATGAAATATTGGATCCAAATAATAAATTGCAAACAATTTTGGTTTTATCACACCATAGAAGCAAAATTCATGATATTATGCAAAAATGTAGGGATCTAAATTTAATAGAATGCCCATAGAAGAGGACATGAAGGTTTCCTTCCAGCATGGCTATGAAGTCGTGGCTAAATGCCTAAGAGTCTTGACTGGGAAAACACAATCTTCCATTGCATCCAACATGCAGGTAAATAAACTCAATAAAGTTTATTTAAAATTGAATACTTGTGCAATCTATTCAATATTAATTTCCACCATAAATTAATTATGTGCCTATTTGTTTTAAATAGACAAGCAATGATAATACTGCACATGACATTGGAATGCAACTTGGTGAGGGTGGAGCACAACCTACAGATGAAGGTCATGGTGTGCATCCTGGTACTGTATGTATTCATGTGCTATACAAAACGCAATAAGGATTAATACAATTAAACATCTTTAATTGCAATTGGTGTATTAATTAATGTAACCTTTCGTGTTTGAACTTTAGAGCATGTAGAGCGTGATCAACATGTTGAGCATGATCAGGTTAGAGAAGATCAAGAACATGATGTGGCCCCATTAGATAAAGAGGGCCACTCTAATGTTCTTTTAAACATATTTAATTGCAATTGGTGTATTAATTAATGTAACCTTTCATGTTTCAACTCTGAATCAGGATTTAGAGGGTGTTCAACATGTTGAGCATGAGGCTATAAGACAAGATCAAGAACATGATGTGGCCCCATTAGGTAAATAGCACCACTCTAATGTTCTTTTAATTAATAAAATACTTGTAACAATAATAACAAAACATATCAATTTAATAGAATTTCTTTGTTATTGCAACAGACCCCCCTTGCATCGGCCTCCATGTCGTGATCAATACAGGACTAGGCATACATTAAGATCATGAGTAGAGGGTAGAACAACTGAAGGGGGGACAAATGATTTAGAAAATGATACTCCACTTAAAAAATTTTAAGCTTCAAAAAAGAAACAAAAAAAAAAGTGATTGTAATCATATTATGACAACCATATTTTTGATAATATGTAAAAATTGAATGAATGAATGTTATATGTTAATGAATGAATGTTATATGTTATTAATGGATGAATGAATGAATGTGGATATGTTAATGAATGAATGCTATATGTTATTAATGGATGAATGAATGATTAATGTTATATGATCAGGTATGGGGAATTCAGAGTGATGTGAGGGGGGGAGGGGCCAAATGAGCTTCCATCGTCACGCAGTTCACCTTGTTAAGTAGAGAATATTAAATTATTCTTGAAACAAAGAGAAGCTCAATCCAACTACATCCAAGTATCTTTTTAATTCCTCTATGTTTCATCAATCTCTTTACTATTTGAACCTTGTACAAATGTTTTACATGAAGAACCCATTATTGTGAAATGCGCCTCCAATTGAGTAAACTAAATCCATGCTCTACAACATAATTTGAAGTTGTTTCCATTCCAATGTTTTGAGTTTAGTTTTTTTGTATGGCTTTGTATGAATACCACATTTTTTTGTGGGTGGATTTTGTTTCAAATATCTGTTTCTTTTGTTTTTAGTGGTGACAACTCTAAAATTTGACTTTTTGTGCATAATAGGTTAGAGGAAAATTTGAAAACTCTAAAGGGTTTAGAGGCATGATTGAGATAGATACACGGATATTTGGATCTTGTTGTTGATGGGAGGATTCCACTTAACCATGAAATTTTGTACCATCTGGGCATGTGCAGGATCATGATGGGCCAAAAAGTGGCGATATGATGGGTATGTGTAGGGTATGTGGCTGATGACTTTTTTTAACCCAAAATTGATGAAACAAAAAGGGTTTTTAAAGGATATTTTCAGCTTTTCACCAATATAAATTATGCTTTACTTTGAATTTAATAAATAATTATTATTCATTTTCTATTTTAATTACTTACTAAAGTCTTGATTGATAGGTTGATTGAAAACATCTATAGCTTTCAAATGATATCACATTGTTTGAATCCAAAACATGCATCACATTCTATGCTTCACATAATATAGGATTAAAAAAAAAAATTGAATTTCATGAAGTTTTGACCAAGTTAAGGTGGTTAGACATAATGAAGTTTTATATTTTAAAAGTTGTAATAAAAAATCATAATTGATTATTTACTTGGAAAAAATTACAAAAAATATGCATCACATCCACATGAGTCCCTCTACTTATATCTAAAATATTATAAAAATATTATAATTTTATTGTGGTTAGGGTGGTCGATAGACACCTACTTTTTTTCCTGAATTTTAAGTAATATTGCATTTAAATTTCAAACTTTCACCAAATAGATTTTAAAAAAATAAACCTAGTAGTTTAGAAACTACATTAAATTTTCTATAGATTCTATTCTTACATACTTTTGAAATAATATAGATAACTTTTTCAAATTTTTATGTCAAGTTGTCTAACTCTAATTTTTTGGAATTTTTTGCCACTTAAGGGCCTGTTTTTTTCCATGATGATCCTGCACATACCCATCTGCAGGTATGCAAAAATTTCTCTACTTACATTCATTCAACTTACTATCTTCCTTACACTTGTTAAGCCACAACCATAACTAGCACATTGTCATAATGCTTCAATCTCAATCATTAATCTTTGTCTTGACAAAAAGGATAATAGGCATTAATACATTACTAAGGGTAAACATGTTTCATAAAGACCTATGTAGGATAAACCATAGTCTACCAATCCATTAGAGACTCACAGTGCATAAAACCATTAAAAATACATCATAGTCATAACCTTTGCTAAGGGAACAAGATAGTCTTTTGGATTGTTTACAAATTAATATCTATGATCACTTTACATGTCTTGAAATTTGGCATGTAAAACCTAAGACTCATGTCCTCATATGCTTCATGCCTCCAAGTATGTCCCAAAAAATTTCAAGGCACAAGTCTTTCCACAAAAAACTTCATGCTCTATGACTCCTGATCTATGATCTATTTTATTGCATTTGTTCTCTCAACGTTGTTTCTTTTGTATGTCATTGCATAAGAAACCTAATTAGAGAATCATTCACATCCTCTACTTTACAACATCAAAACCTAATTAGAGAACCATTCACATCCTTTACTTTACATCATATCATTCTGCATTGCAATTGTATCCCTTCAAGGAAAAACAATCAAACACCTATACCAAATCACTAAGGAACATTAACAACCATCTATACCTTCTCACTATAACCAATTATCATACTTTCAAGACAATAGGTTCATCATCTACTTCACAATGCTATCCATTCCAACTTACTATCCTTTTTGCAGTCAAGGCATCATTCATGCATATTAGATTCACCATACCTAAATCATTAAAAACAACATACACTGTCTTCTATACCTTACCCTTCACCAAAACACCAAGGGCCATGTTTAAAAAACCAAATGCAATTGCTAACGTTTCACTATGGTGGTAGATAAATGATTCTTTTTTCTTCTACTCCACAACATTAAGTAAAATTCTTGAAACTAGAAATACCCTGTTGCCTCCATGTGCCAAGCCAATTTCTCCAATATAGACTTATTAGGTGTCACCAATATAGAAAAGTTGTGCAATCATCCCATAAAATATTCTTTATTCTGAGTCATCTTGAGTTTTCCTATAGAAATAATGGTTTTTCTATGTGATTATGAGATCATCAAATCATTGAGCTCTACACCCACCTTTCTAATTTCAATATTGTAGGATTTGAGATTTTTTCCTTATATTTCCATAGGTATTTCTTTATTCCTCTCAAATTTATGCATTCATGTGTCATTTGAGAGGGTAACTCCATAAAGGTTTTGTCACAATTGAAGAATAATGCATTAGCTTATGTCCATCACAAAAATAACAAGGCTTATTATGGGGAAATTTGATAGGAAATGAGTAGATCCCATAGTATGTTACAGGCCTTCATACTACAGCCTTGTTCATGATAGAAGATTCTTGTTTTGTGACATGGAAAGAATACATTAAGTGATTGACAGACCAAGGATAGTGAACTATGTTGGAATATATGAAAGGGAAGTGATCAAGCATCTTCTACTATGGAAAGGCCAAGAGACACAGGTGGGTAGAGATCTTAAGCACAAGTTGGTGACAATCAATATAAGGAATCAATGTTAAAAGATAGAGCATAGTCCATTAGAAATCATTGGATAGTCATGAATGCTAAATGATCATTAAGAACGTCAAGGGGCAGTGACTTCATCTCAAGAGATAGTCATTTAAAATACATGTCAAGTGGATTGTGCAAAGATAATTGAAGATAGTGAAAAGTGACAAATGTAGTGTCAAATGAAAGAGACAACCATTTCTTAAAACTAGGGATAATCATCACAATAAGTTTAATACTCACCATAAAATGATGAAGAAACAATAATATAAGGACAGTCATTATAATTTTTAGTATAATGACCATGAATGCAGATTTTAGGATAGCCTTGGTCCATTAAAGGAATTCATACGAAGGACAAGTCATGACTATCCTCAATGACGAGTAAGATTTAAAGATAGTCATATCATCATGACTGTCTAGACATATTGATAGTGATAAAAATTTCATGAGGTGCAAGACAATAGTAGATAATAGCAGCAAGGCAGTGAATTATTTGATAGAATACTTTGGTAGACATGTATGGCAAATGTTGTAGCATAGACAAGGTAGTGAACTATTTGAAAAATTTCCTCATATAAATGTGGTCTCATGGAATGCCATGACAAGCTAATGCAATTGGAAATTGCTCCTAGTTATTAGTTACACAGTGTGAAGTAATTGGATAATTGGTTAGGTTAACTATAATAAACTATATTGTAATTGAAATTTCGTCATCTATCAACTTCTAGTTATTAGTTATGCAATGTGAAGTAATACTTTGAGTTTGAAAGGTGTGCAATGCAATGAATGTAATCAACGATATGAATATAAACTACAAATATCTATTTTCTACAATTCATTTCTTAAACTCTTTATTTTATTTTGTATTATATTATCTAATTGAACATATTTTCATTTGGGGAATAGGATAAGATAGGCATGATTGTAGATTTTGAAGGTGCATTATAGACTCTTCGTAGGTATTTCTACTAGGGCAGTTGCCACTACAACATATTGCAAGCCTAATTTTTAGATTGCTTCATTTAGCATCACCAATCATCTCCTCAAGAACATTGTCCCTATTTAAAATGATGGAAATAGTTTTCATCTATCACAACAATTTCTATTTAAATAGTCATTTTTGTGCATATCGTAGAATCATTGCATTCTAAGAGATGACATCTCTTTGAGCCATTCCATCAAATAGTTCATGTGCGTTATCTATACTTCCACATTTTGAATAGATGTCTACTAGAGCATTTCAAACTATAATATTTGACAAAACTCCCCCTTCTAGTATGTTATGATGGATGTCCATACCCTGTTCCAAAGCTTCCTTTTTGGCACAAGAAGGGAGGATGTTGACAAAGCTTGTCGAATTTGGCTTTACACCAGCCAATTACATTTGCTTTAAAATTTCTAAAGCCTTTTGAAAAAATCTATTTTGTGCATATCTTGCAATCATTGCAGTCCATGAGACCACATTTCTTTAAGACATTTTATCAAACAGTTCACGTGACTTGTCTATGCTTCGACATTTTGCATACACGTCTAATAGGGCAGTTGCAACTACATTTGATGAAGTTCCTCTATCCTTTATTTTTTGATGGATGTCCATACCCTATTACAAAGCTCTCCTTTTGGCATGGGCAAGGAGGATGTTGGAAAAATTTGTGGAATTTGTATTTACACCCACCAATTGCATTTTCTAGACTAGCATGTTTGCAAATGGAATACTTAAAAGAAAAAAAATCATTGTTTCATTGAAATTTCGATGAACCCAACTGACGAAACACCAAAAGCATCCGGCGAAATTGCTATACCTCTGAGAAAATTTTCAACATTATGAATTTCCCCTTTTGTCACTATTTTGATGCATTTCTGGTGGTGTTCCGATGTTTTGGTTGATTTGTTCCACTTGTGTTCTAGCTATTGTTCGTTGCTAGATCGACACACATTTCGTTGATATTCTGACGAACACCTAATCACCTTTATCATGGCAAAAAAAGATGAATTTAGGTCATGCTTTCAACAGTTTAAGGTTTGTCAGGAAATTGACGAAAATGTTGTGACGAAAATTATTTCAGTGGTTTGTCGGTGTTCCGACAATAGTTTGTCAAAATTTCAACAAAAGTTCGTTGGAAATTGGAGCCAAATACAGTAGTGGGTTTTGCATCAATAATCAATCAATTTTAGTACTTAGTTTCATTTACATCATTGCATTTAGTCTTAGTAACATCATATAATCCTTTAATTGAGTGAACCACCACAATTTTGGTGCTCTATCTCTCTCCTTTTAGGTGAAAAGATCTTAAGAGTGTAAGAGAATTACATAGGACAACTCAAAATTGACGGTTCAGTTGCATTATTTGTTCAAGTTTAGATTTAGGTTGAAGCATGGTCTCATCTAGAATAGAAGTTGTGGGAGTGGATAGTGACATATGGTGAATAGACAATTCGGCTATTCATTTGGCTTTGAACTTTTGATAGGCAATAAAAAGGAAGTCTTTGTGAGGGGTGATGGGTTCCATAGGTTCAGACCAAAAGGATTCTAAGGAAAAATTACCTTTAGAGGACAATGGATTAAAGCCACTATAGTGTATGGTAAATATCTCATTTTCAAGTGGAAACTTCAAACATTTCTAAACAATTGAAGGGATGACTTTCATCAAGCGAAGCCAAGGATGACCTAGCCGCAGACGAAACTGATCCTATTGTGGAATGATAGAGAATGTTACATCTAATGTTTTAGGTCCTATCTATAATGGGAGTATGATCAATCTGATTGTAGGGCATGCAAAAATAGTATGTGTTTTAATCCATTCAGTTGGTTTGTCATAATCATCTTGATAAAGATCATGTAATACTAAAAATTCTTTCGTGGTCACATTCTCGCCACAGGCAGGATCTATTAATATCCCATTGGTGGGCTTATCATAGATTCGGTGAGCTATGTAAAGAGAACCATCGAGAAGGTTTTTTAAGTATATGTCATGAGAAGAAAAATTAATATCAAGAGATTTCTTTTTTTGGCCCTTATGAGGGATAACGTTTATTGTTCCTACCATTTCATCAATAGGATTAACATGTGTAACATTTGGAGTAATATCATGTTGTTCATTATTTGTATCGACATTCATCACATCATTATTTGAAGGTTCACTGGCTTTGACAAATGAAACATTGTGTTTGGGCATGGGGTTGGTAAATATTTGTAAATTTTGATTAGGGGGTGCAACGGACTTATTGCCTTTATCATTAACACCCGCAATGGATAGATGACCAAAATCAATGAGGTCTTGCACTACGTGTTTGAGACACTCACATTGTTTTATGTCATGTCCATTTTGGTGATGAAAATGACAATAAGCATTTGGTTTAAAGGTGGGGGGTAAAGGATTGGCAGTATCAAGTGGTTTGACTGTAGGTAAAGTGATCATATATTGTTGTAGCAGTTGATTCATTGTATTATGGAGAGTGTCGGGTAAGGGGGTAAATTGTCTCTTCAAGTCCCCATAGATAAAGGGAATTATTGCTTTAATAGATACCACTTGATTATGAATAGGTTGAGTTGGTTGTGGAGGAGGGGGATTAAACTATAAAAAGCCTATGTTTGGTTTTCTAAAGTTTTGCACGTTGTTTTGGTTACTTTGTTTAGACTTCTCAACTTAGCTAGGAGTGGAATTTGAATCATGACTAGTAACCGAGTTGTGATAGTCACAAAGGGTTGGGCATAAATGCATGAAAGAAGGGAATTTCATTATGGTCAATTTATCCTGAAGGTGAGTGTGCAATTTTTTGATAAATGTATTTTGGAAATGTGAATCAAGAATCTTGACATCTACTTGAGCATACAATGACTGATCTAGCGTGAATAAAAATCAGTTACTTTTTCATCCACATTTTGTTTACATATCACTAAATCAACCATCATCTTTTTGGGAATCATATGGACTTGGAAATGACCTATGAAGGCATCCAAAATTTCATTGAATGATTGGGTAAGTTTGAAAATCACTCCAATGTAGTGTCCTTTACTTAAGGTCCTAGGAAATAGTTTAGCTAACAGTTTATCATCAAGGACAAAGTCACTGCATAAGATTGTATAGGAATTGACATGATTAGTAGGGTCTCCTTTACCTCCATACTTCTCAAACCTAGGCATCTCAATTCCTTGTGGCATCAGTGTTCTTAATATTTCCAAGGATAATGGGCTACTACAGACATAGTAGGTGGGTGGTGCGGTTTGGTTTTGGTTAATGGTGGATATTTTTTGTTGCATGGAGGAAACAGTTTGAAAGAGTTGTGTAATAAGAGGGTCAGTGTAGGTTTTATGAGGTGAAAGAGAGAATGGTGATGGAGTATATGTGATGTTGGGAGAAGTGAAGGGGACACTAAGGGAGGTGAAGGTTGTGGAGGATGGAACATTCGATGTCACAAAAGAACTAGGAATGTTGGTTGGAATAGCGAAAGGAGTCACATGACTAACATGTTGCATGGTTGTTGTAACTTGAGGAGTGGTATAGGTGGGTATGGATGCTATGGTTGAAGGAGGAATGTGAGATCCACCTTGGCTAACCATAGCGTTTGCTAGTTGAGATGTGCTAGATGGGGAAGATGCATGTTTTTTCTATATCTCAACAATTTGTTTCATTACATCTAAGCCCTCATCACTTTCAAGCATTCGATGGATGTTATCTATAGTAGGAATTGCAGTGCTTGAAATGTTTTCAAGATATAAGTTTTGTTGGAAATGTGCTAAATCCTCATGAATGTTAATGACTGTCTTATGGAAGGTGAACATTTGAAATGTCAACATGCATTGTATGTGAAGGTTAAGGTGTACTAGTGGTAGTATCCATGCCTAATGCACCATTTTCCATACTAGGAGTAGGCGCTCAAGACAACCCAAGGTCCACAATGAGTGTGCTCTTGTGGGATTCCATGAGTTGGGAACTTCTTCTCACTAAAGTATTATCAATAGGGCACCAAACATTCATACAAAAACCACAAGAGGTGGGGTGGATGCAAACGCAATGCAATCTAGGAAAAAAATGAAAATAATTTTTTTTTTGTAATCTAAAATAGAAAAGCAACAACAAAAAACAAAAATGTAGAAGCTACTATAAAAATGACATAAATTGTTGTGTAAAAAGTGCAACTGGACTGATTCACCCAAGGTGGCGAATGAGTTCAGGGATGAGTTTTTTTGTGTTTTTTCAAAAAAATTAAAGTGTTTTTTATGGTTTTCAAATGCAAAATGAAGGTGCAAATGCAAAATTTTAGTTTTTGAAATGTTTTGAAGTGCAAAAATGAAATCTATATGAGATATTGATCACTAATGTAATGTTGTAAACCCTAGGATGTAAAAACAACGTAAAAAGCTAATGCAATTAATTCTTGGGATGTAAATGCAAATGCAAATACAAATTAGAAAGATAATGTGTTCAATATGCAAGTTCACCAAAATGAACCAACAATTTTGGGTGTTTCTATGTGCTTCTTTTGCACTCTTGGGGTTTTTCACCTAAAAGGAGAGAGATAGACCCCAAAATGGAGGTGGTTCAATCAAACTAAGGTATGTATAACATAATTATGACTAAATGCAACCATCTAAATGCTACTAATTGATAAAACTGATTGATTATGAATGCAAAACTAATGAAATATGTAATGTTTGAAAACATAGTGTGATATGCAGTAATGAACTAAAAGCATTAAAAAATGCAAACAAAATTGTATGAGACTTAATAGAGTGCACTTGGAAGTTGAATTTTGATCCTGGAAGGCTCTAAAATTTGGAAAAAATCACTATTTATGACCAGTGGGACTCATTTGCCACTGATGGCGAATTAGTCCTCCTATTGGTAAAATGACTTGAAACTAGTTCCCAACTGTGGGGAATTAAATTTTGACAAAATCAACTTTTCTAGCCTATAGGTGGGACTCATTCGCCACTTATGGTGAATCATTCCTCCTCCAAAAATCTACAAATTCAAGGGTCAATTATGTAGGTCCAGATCTACACTTGTCTTCTTGTCAAGTTGACAAAGTTAAATCTATAGAAAACAGGTTGAATGTTGTCTCCAAGCTTGAATTAGGGTTTGGTTGACTTGAAACACTTTGATTACTTTTTGAGCACTTTCCAACACCTATTTCTTTGCCAAATCTTCCTACAAGACCTGCAAACACACAAGCAAAGAAGGAAATCAAACCCTTGATAAAGAAATGAAATGAAATAAGGAATGATGAATAAACAACATGCAAGTGTCCTAAAATCACCAAAACCTTGTTGTAGAAATATGAAGATATGTATATGGTTGCTCCAAGATGATTGACAATTGCTTGATTGAATGATACTATGATGGATTGAATGCAAGAATGCAAATTGATGGTGAATAAGTAAATGAGATGAATGGGGGTTAAAATGGATGGAAAAACACTTATTTATACAGACTTATGCCCTAATTACCCAAAAATACACCACAAGCTGACATAAGGTCTTAATTAATAAAAAAGTGAAGGAAATTTGAACTTAGTTTGAATTTTGAGCCAAGAGAGACTCATTGGCCACCCATGGTGAGTGGGTCCCACTCTAGGCTTGTAAGTGGGTGTTGGGAATTAAGTTGCTTTTAATGTTGTTTGTTAGATTTGTATTCAAAAACACACTTAATTGTGACCTATAAGTGCATAAAGGGGCCAAATAAAGCATAAGAAAGGTGTAAATAGCAATGATAAGCCTAGAAAAGTGTGAAATCTTGTTACAAGACTTTACACCACTTTGAAATAGGACTTGGTAAGGGGTAAAAAGGTGATATTTAGATGAATTATAATAAAAAGATTCTAGAAAAGTGTAGAAATGTGTTACAACACCTTCACAAGACATCATAATTTGAATATTAAGGACCTAATGTGAATGTTTAAGCTACATTGCAACATTGAATGAAAGCAAAATAGGTCAAACATCATGAGAGAAAGACATAAAAGACGATGAAAATTTCAATGATCCATTTTTCTATGGTACACATAGGTCCTTAATTTCATTTGCCTCATTTCTCTTATAAAGACTTATTGTTCATACTCTTTCCATTTCAAATTTCCCATCTTCGAAGCTTTTAAACCCTCACATGTTTTTCTTTATGATGCCCTTACAGGTAATAGAGATCTGTTGTTTCTTGCACCCACTTGCAATATTTATATATTTCATTCGAATGCATGAAACTTTGGCTCTTCTTACCCTTGTGCTGGCAGATCTGAATCTACAAAATGGTACTAGGAGTTTAAGACTGCATGATTTAAGCACTATAAATAAATCCATATGTTCTATTGTGGTTTTTATTTCATTTATTCATATGTGTACATGGTTCTATGAAATATTTTGTTATTTTATTTTCCTTTTTTCACTACACACTGTAATTCATGGCCCTCTCTATTTACACAGAGGAAATGCATTTTTATTTCTAAACAATGCACAACATGGGAATTTTCCCCTTTTAATATATTTTATTACCTAGGGTTTTGATGGTTTTATTTTTTGTAAATTTACATGATACAAAAGGGGGAAGCTTCATTAGAGGGGATGTACCCTGTATGAGGGTTGCAGCTCCTGTAATGGAGTTGTGCCCCTTTCACATTTTTTTTGTTATTTTATATTTAAAATAGTCACTTTTAGTTGAAATTTATTATTGTAAGTTTTGTATATAAAGTTAATAATATAAATATTTATATTATCACTGGTATGATATAATATATGAACCATATTATATAAAATGGGTGTGTAAATAGAAATTCTTTTACATAATACTTATTTTAATTATATAACATAAGATATGTATGTGAAGATTTGGGTATTATATATGAAATGAACACCAAAACAAGGATCTCTTTTTTTAAAATGTATAGTGTATATATTTTTACTTTTTTTCTCATAAATTTAAAAACTGGATTTTACAACTTCACAAGATTTTTTTTTTTTTCATAAATTTAAAATATGATTTTACAACTCACAAACATTCTTTCCTCATAAATTTAGAATCTGATTTTTACAACTCATAAATATTTTTTTTCTCATAAGTTTAAAATATGATTTCATAACCCATTTTATTTAACATAAGTTCATTTTACCTTTTCCAAATAAGAACACTCTACCCCATATTCTTTTTGTATTGTAAACACAATGATCTATCATTTCTACTCATCTTTTTTTCTTTAATCAATATCACTTTCCCCTTTACAGTATGTGCTGCCATAATAGTGGTTTACAATTTCTGGGAGATCCTGATTTTTGCTAAAATCATATAAATTTAGAAAATATAATGATTTAAGCTTTGAAATGTTCCATTTAAAGGATTCCAATTGAAGATGGTTTGATAAAACCACCTTAGACCAAGCCCCCTTGGATAGAACCTGGCTAGTTTTAAACCATACCTATAACGAAGTCTCCTTTACACCTATCAAAATGTTGATAAAAAACCACTTTTGATTTTCCTTTTGGGGGATCAAATGAATTCATTTAAATTATTATTTTTTTGTAAGTTTTTATTCCTTATTATAAGCTTCCAAAAAAGTATAATTTTAATAAAATTTAATTTGATTATTATATTTATTTTTTTATTTCTTTTGAATGTAGGTTTTTCACCGAAAATCAAGTTCTTTGTTTTGCACATGTGGAAAAATAGAAAATTATCAAAAAAAAATTTTGAAAAATATGAGTGCAACATATATTGAAGTCCATGATCCAACAAAAAAACAAAAACTGAATTTCTATACATATAAAAAAGGTTACGTGTTATACGGTCGTGATATGTCTAAATTGTAATTGGTTTGACTTCAAAACTTGATTAAAGAAACAATATTCAATAAAAAACTATCTAACCAAGTGGACGCACTAGATATCAGAGTTAAAAATCTAAATTCAAAAGAATTAGAATTTTAACCTTCATGGAAAAAAAGTTATGCTTTATATGGTGAGTGTCACTTTATAAAAATGTTGTTTTCTGAAGAAAGCTAGTTTTTAAGGGAGATGGAAAAAGGAGTGCAATCTGATTCCAAAAATTTTGAAAAAAATATATTTAGAATCTACAAAAAAAAAATTCATGAAACTCTAGTTTTCATCATCTTCAAATTCCTCATGGTTTAGCCGCTATAGGTGCTCGAAAGTGAAGATTTAGTTAAAAAAAAATAGTGTCCAATTTGGCCAAAAATTGTAAACCACTATTGTGGGATCACAAGCTCGCAGGCGTCCATGAACTTTAAGGAGTTAAAATAAAGAACTCCAACCAAATTTTTCAATGACTCTTATCAAAGAAATATACCAATAAATGAAAACCAACTCCCTTTTTTTTATAAATATAATATAAAACTCATATTTTAGCTTGCATTGTTATAATTAATATTGAGACAAGATATTTACATTTCCATAACCAAGTCTTACTCTATTACAAACAATAATGAAAAAATATTTTACATGCACATGAAACAAACCTTGCTCTCCACCTAATTGTAATGGCATCAGGAAGCCTCGTGGGACCTAGCCATACCCCTGAGCAAACCCTAAAAGATTACCAAACGATCTTGGTATGGAAGTTACAACTCACTTATTCAACAATTACAACTACATCTATTTTCAAAGAACCATTCTAACTCAAGAAGTTGCATATCACTTATTTACCAACTAAAAGAAATTATAGGAAATAGGACTTAGCTTTCTCCATGCTGCTCTACTTGGATCCTTCACTCTTCCCTTCTCTCCATAACTCTCAAGCTTTCCTCTTCAATCCCAAGTATGAAGACAACCCCAAAAAGAAAATGCACTCTTAAAACTCTCATAAAATGATAAAGTTCTCGAAAGGAAGAAGTGGTTGACACCTCACTCATTCTTCCTCTCCAAAAATATAAAGAAGTTTCAACTTGCAACTTTTAGGTGGGGAGGTGTGAAGTGTACCTACCTCCATCAATGAGAGTATTTTCCTTATTAAAGAGGAAACATGCACTTGGACAACTCCTCCATCTTTTCATCTCATCCTCTCCTCAAAACTCGTCGCTCTCCATTATGAGGACTTTTCATGGGTCAAATCATGTCCTTGGGGTACTATTATATGCCCACTTGACCCCTACCACTATGGTATAGACCCTAGGGGGTTTCTTTTTGCATCCCAACCAAGTAAATTGACCAACAACCCTCTTTAAAGACCTACTTAAGGTTCCATCCGAATTTCAAACTTGAATAAAAGGGTTTCTAGACCTTAACCCCAACTTACATCTCTCATGACACACAATTAAATACCCTTTGAACGCAAAAGAATAAACACAATAACTCTATCCGAATTTCAAACTTGAATAAATAAGGGTTTCTAGACCTTAACCCCAACTTACTTCTCTCATGACACACAATTAAATACCCTTTGAACGCAAAAGAATAAACACAATAACTCTATTTCCTTCTAAGCTCCCAAAATAAGGAAATCAAATGCATAACCACAAGAGGATGCCTTTCAATTTGTTCTCATTGGTTTTTCCTTCCCGTATTGGCACCCTTTCTTTCTTGCACATTACCAATGAAATCATAAGCAACAATCACATATCACATTAATTTGGTAGTTGAAATTTAAGGTTTAATTGTACAACAATTTCATTAAAATTCTAATTC
>VDFB02000002.1:140857853-140891996 GCA_007258455.2 Sequoia sempervirens | reverse complement strand
GCAAAGGAAGACAATGCTCCCGCTGAGCTGAGAGTACAAGCTTCATATGATGAGGCTCGACAAAAATTAAAATTCACAACCATGTACCCAAGGATAAACAAGCCTCAGGAAGAAATGCAACTCGAAGACTATGAGATCTATGCTGTCAGACTTGACATGAAGGTAGCCCAACCACAAGATAAGGTCAAGATCATGGAGGAGACATAATGGGTGGTCACTTTCGACTTCCTCAAAATTGGTCACCAGTTAAAGAAGAGGGATGAGTAGCTCAGGGCAACTAGGGAGAGGGTGAGTTTTCTGGAAACAAAAGAGAAATCCTTAAAGGCGGATATCACCCGAATGACTGAAAGGGTGCTGACAGTGGAGAATGAGAGGAACAAGCTTTAGGGAAAAATTGCGAAAACTTAGATTACCAACCCAGGCTTAATAAAAGAATTGCAAAGCTAGAACTAGGCGGCATGACAGAGCCTACAGTCAAAAGAGGAGGAGCTTGAACGCATCTGCCTTGAGTATAGTCAGGGGATGACATAAAGGGGTGAAGAGTTGGAGTGCCTACAAGAGCAGTATGAGCAAAAAGTATAGGAGAAAGAGGTAAAATTTAAAAGCTTGAAGGCTAAGCTAGAAGAGGAACTCCAAGAGACAAAGGTTTCCCTGGAAGAGCAATTAGCGAACCACTCCTGAGTGGAACAGAATTGGAATAAAGAAATGAGCAGCTATGCGGAGCAGTTGGCATCTGAGAAAAAGAAGAAAAAATTAGCCGAGGCCCTTATTTCAAGGGACGCAGAGATTTCTTTGCTTAAAGCCTCTTTATTACCTACCCTTGCTCAACCTAATGTCATTCCACTGGTTAGGCAATTCTACATTTCTCATTGGGAGAAAGTCAAGACCTTTTGCCTAATACTGCAGCCTACCCTCCAATTTATCGACAAGGCATCAAGGCTCAATCAAGAGGCCCAGGACACAATTGAGCAGTTCCCACATTTCATCCTGGAGAAGGTTCTCGAGGCAAGGGACTTGCTCAACAAGCTATACTCAGTCTCGGATGAAATCTTGGCCGGGGCGAGTATTGAAGATCAGGACATTATTGCTCAAACAACAAATAAATTCATTCATTGTCACTCTGCTTTCCAGCGCACTAAGGCAGTGACAACTTTTCTAGGTAAGGCACTAGATGGCATTTGTGGAATTTTCTCTGAATTGGGAAAAATGGGGCTACCATCCCCATTCCTCGAGGATGGCTCCATTGGCACAACTACACAGATTGCTGAGGTTATTAAGCAGAAGGAAAATGACCTAGAGGCATTCAAGGAGTTTGGCAGCTCCCCAACGATAGCTGACATTGAGGTGATCATTCATCCACTCTTGTAGTTGCTTTTCCATATCCAAGCAGGCACCGGCCTACCTGAGGTGCTACCTCACAAGAAAGCTATTGATCTCCACATGGCACAAAAAAATTTGCGCAGCATGGCAAAGCTATCCAAAAGTGAATGGTCGCCCTTGCAAGCTGCTCTTTCCAAACTCTAACTCCATTAGCCCTATGGATAAAGCTCTGGTCTGTAAAACCAGAGAGTTTTTGGGTTCTTCGTTCCTTGTCTAAAATACCCCTAATTCCAAAAGTTGTTAAAATAAATATTCAAACAGATTCCTTCGGGTTCCTTTTGTAATTGTTTGTTTGCTGGCCTATTCATCGCCGAGTTTGTTTGGCTTTCCATCAAGTTTTGACCTACCACTTTGCGCGTCTCCTCTTCGCAGCTTCCGATAGCAGCTTCCCTTTCGGGTCCCAAGAGGCTACACTAGGCGTCCACGTGTCTCGCTTGTGGAGGTTTTTATTTCTTTTTGCCTTGAGGTCTCTTCAGGTCGTGAAAGCCTTCTGCGGGGGCCATCATTTCTAAAGATTGTCAGAGGGACCCACATTTTGCTACGTGGCAGCATATCGCAAGCTTTTCATGCAGGAATGAAATAAACAAATACAAGCTACATAGTGCTTGCACGGTGTTTTCTTTTTTCTTAGGTGTTGGCGGGCCCTACCTTCTACTAGGTGGAAACCGTTCGCATATCTTTTCAACACTATAGGGAGGTGAGCAACGACGAGTTGTGAAACGCTGCCACGCATCTTTCACACCTGGTTGACGCAGCTTTCTCTCCACATCAAGAAGGACCTCAGCCCCTCGAACACGTGTTGCATCTTTGCAATCTCTCGACAGCAATGAGAGAAGTTTTCATTCGGGCAGTGACAAGATGCCACGTGCCTTACAACTGATCTTTGAAGCAGGCGATAGGCTGGCTGAGGAAGATTATGCTATTGGGTGCTGCTCGTCATGGTTCTTTGAAGTGGTGGATGACACTTGTCGCCTCAAGCCTGGCTGGGACCACTGCCATCATTACAAAGGGCATGCCTGCAATTGGATGACCAGATGTTGTGTTCTAACTCGTTGCCATTATAACGACATTGGGAATCTTCTGATTTTGACACCATTGCAGGGGATTGTGGGATCTTTTCTGTTACAGCTCTCCAAAGTGGTGGGAATTTTCTCTCTGGCTATATATACTCTCTTAGTTGATGAGAGAAGGGTCCAAGAAATTTTAGAAGAAAGGATACTGGTTTTAGCAAGAGACACCAGGCCTCTTTTACATGTTTATTTGCAAAAAAAATTTAGACTGTGCCCACTGTTCAGCCTTTCTATTTTTCATGTTTTGATTAAACTATCAATTGTGCTTTATACTGTCTTAAGCATTTCATTTGAAAGAACTTCTATATATTGAATACAAGCTTGCTTATCTAAATCATGTTTAAATGACTTTTCTTAGTAGTAAGGATGTATGCAATACTATTTTATGTCAATAAATGAATTGTTTATGCTATAGCTTTAAGTCCTTGATGTTTTGGAACGTGACAACACTATTCAGGCCCCTAAATCTATGATTTATCGTGCCTATCAACAAACTTTGGTGCATCGCCTTAGATTAGATTTTGCTTTGTTATATCTATTTCCTTTTCCCTTTCCAAAAAAAATTATAAAAGAAGTCGACTTCTTTAAAATCCAGAGGTCACTCAGTTTGGCACAAAGGGTCCCCCTTGAACTGAGCTTCCCATAAGGCACTGTTACCTCACCAATTTTTTGTGTCAACAGGTCCAATTAAGCATGAAATTATCTCTTTTGTCAAGAGTGTCCAATTTTCTATGCCACAACAACCCCATGAACAACCAACAATAAACACTTCACCTTCATCATCTAAACACCCAAGAGATACTAAAACCAACCTTGCCATGCCTCCTCACATTAAACAAGTTTATAAAGACAAAGAGAAAGTGATTGACCCATCTTCTTCGGTCCTTTCATTCCTTTTCCTTAGAAAGAAAAGGAGCCTATGGTGGATAAACCCACTCTTACACCTCACCAACTTCAAAACAGAATTAAAAGAAATTGTGGTGCTAGGGAGCATAGGAATTGTTGTTGTCTCCTTGCTCCTTAGTTACAAACAGATGTAAACAAAGAAAACCAACCTCCACCTTTGATAGAAACAATACCTAATCACCATCCTCCTCCTGACCCACCACAAAAAAGTACATTTCAACCATTACAACAAAATGATTTGATACAACAACCATAGCTCTTGATACATCCTTGGAAATCACCCTCCATCCTCCCGTCATTATTAACCTTGATGATGATGATGATGATGAGATCTCTAAAATATATGAAGAGGTGCATAATGATTTGAATTCTTTATTTTCCTCTTCTATGAGCTAAAATGATAAATCTCACACCAAGTGAAGAAACTAGTACTTCCCCTAGTTCAGAACTTGCAATTCTTCCTTTGGATAGTCAACCACCCTCGCAATACACTAAACATGATTGGGAGGTAGATGACCTATTAGATGGTTGACTTGCATTCACCTTGCTAGCCTTTACACATTTTTATTTTTTCTTTTTCTTCTTTTTCATGTGTGTAACATGTTCCCTCATAATGTGCATTTAATTTTCTCTCTTTTTGTGCACTTCCTCTATTTGTACCTCCATTCTTCTATATATCATACATTACTTTTTCCATTTTCCTTTCTTTTGTGTTTTCCTTTTGGGGATGACACAAAGCATTCAGACATCCTATGTCTCTTCCATGTTTACTCAAAAAGTCCCTTTTTATTTTATCTTTCCACTTGTGTTTTCCTTTTAGGGATGACGCAAGGCATTGAGACCAAAATGTCTCCTTCATGTTGACCTAAAATCTTTTCTCTTCGTTTTCCTTTTCGTTCTCTTTTCTCCTATGTTTTCATTTTGGGGATGATGCAAAGCGTTGAGACCGTAATGTCTCTTCCATGTTGACCCAAAATAGGCTTTCTTTTTTCTTTTATTTTCACTCTCCTTGTGTCATTCTTCTAGTTCTATGTATTAGGGAATGATGAAAGTTCTGGGCTTTTTAATCAAAACATTGCAGCAATGGACATACTGACCCCAAATCCATATATCCCTTATGTTTTTGGTGTGTTCCTTTCTAGGGGGAAACCTCCCTTTCTTTTATTTTCTTGTTCGTTTACATGATGTATCCTTACTTGGAAACATATGACTTGGCATAGGGGTTTTCCAAGTTGGCTCTCATGCCTTCTTTCTTGTTTGCATTTTTCCTTTGCTACTTTAAAGTAATTGCTCACAGAATGGTGTATAACAATTCCTTTAAAGTGGGGGCATACATTGGCATTATTCATTTACATTTTCTTGGTTCTTAGTGTAGTCTTATTAGTTCATACGATGTGTTTGTTACTTCGTGGATGGCACTAGGTGTGATGTCCTTCATAAGTGTGATCTATCTTAGCATATTACATTCCTCTTGGTGGCCTGGTGTGATCCACTGCATCCCCTAAGTTGTGAATATTGTATTCTTTAATTGGTCCTCTCTTGGAGACATTAGACATAGTGTTCCCTAAGTGATAGACCTTGTATTAACTTAACAAGACTCATTTGAACATCTCTTTTACATTTTATATTTTGCATTTACATGGCCACCTTGCATAACATAGCTTGCATGCCTATGGTACTATGCTGCACTTGTTCATGAGTTCTAAGCATAGAAAGCTTTGCTTGTCTCATGAAGCACATACCAATATTTTCCTTTGTGGTTCCTTATTAAAATTATCAAGAGGTATAACTTTGGTATGGTTGAGCGGGAAGCCCATTCCGCGACATGACTTTCCCCATAGCCACCTATGTGTTTGTGAGTACATACCACTTGAGTGTATGTTTCTCACCTTTTGGGCCTTCTCACCCAGAAAAACACCATGAGTTCCATAACCCCAGAGTGAGTATGCATTTTATTTCTTGGAAAAACAACCTAGATCTGATCCACAGCTAGCTAGACAAACAATCAAAGCTTGATCTGACTCTTTCCCTTTTTCTCTTTCTTCTTTTCTCTTTCACATGTGTGTTCCTTTTTTCTTATGTTTAGTTTTCCATGGGATCTTCATCTTAGGGGCTTGATCATCCCTCTTGATCGTTGTTATTCCATCTTGCTAGCATAAGTGCATTTGGATCCTTCTCGATATGTGTGGCTACTTTAATGTAAGTTTGAAGCAAGTTCATCCTCTCACTAAAGTGGGGGCTAAATGTACCATAGAAAAATGGATCATTGACATTTTCATGGTTTTTTAGGTCTTTCTCTCATGATGCTTGACCTATTTTGCTTTGATTTAATGTTGCAATGTAACTTAAATATTCACATTATGTTCTTAATATTCAAATTATGATGTCTTGTGAAGGTGTTGTGAAGTGTTGTAACACAATTCTACACATTTCTAGACTCTTTTTATTATAATTCATCTAAATATCACCTTTTTACCCCTTACCAAGTCTTATTTCAAAGTGTTGTAAATTCTTGTAACAAGATTTCACACTTTTCTAGGCTTGTCCTCACTATTTACACCTTTCTTATACTTTATTTGGCCCCTTTATGCACTTATAGGTCATAATTAAGTGTGTTTTTTAATATAAACCTAAAAAACAACATTAAAAGAAACTTAATTCCCAAGACCCACTTACAAGCCTAGAGTGGGACCCATTCACCATGGGTGGCCAATGAGTCTCTCTTGGCTCAAAATTCAAAATAAGTTCAAATTTCCTTCGAGTTTTTATTCATTAAGACCTTATGTCGACTTGTAATGTATTTTCGGGTAATTAGGGCATAAGTCTATATAAATAAGTGTTTTTCCATCTATTTTAACCCCCATTCATCTCATTTGCTTATTCACCATCAATTAGCATTCTTGCATTCAATCCATCATAGTATCATTCAATCAAGCAATTATCAAGCATCTTGGAGCAACCATTGACATATCTTTAGATTTCTACAACAAGTTTTTGGTGAGTTTATGACACTTGCATATTGTTTATTCATCATTCCTTGCTTATTTCATTTCATTTCTTTATCAAAGGTTTGATTACCAAAGTGGGATTTGACAAAAGGTGCAAACTCAGTAGACATCCTAAAATTGGACACTTAATTTATCCAAATTTATCACTTTTCTCATCTAAACATCCTCCATCTAAGCACTTAAGCACATTACTATTATTTAATTAATATCTTTAATTCTCGCCAATTCCTAAGGTATTTAATTAATAATTAAATACCTTACCTCCTAAAATCCTCTTTTTCATCAAATAAATTAAATAAATATGTCATTTAATTCCCCCCTACATGTCATTTTCTATCTAATCCTAATCCATTTCCTAATATTCATTATGATGCACATGCCTAACTTTTGATTAGATGTGTCACATCCTCCAACTTTGCAAGTTGGCCTTTAATCCCCTAATTAACCCTCACTTATCATCATCTAATTACTGGATTAGTCAAACCCACTAGTACCCTTGGTCAATCCCCCAAGCAAGGAATTTTAATTCCTTTTATTTATCCTAGATTCTTCCTTTTTATATGTGAATTTTAATTCACATTCCATCCTTCCAAAGGCTTCTAGAACCTTGGACTTGTCACAATCTCCACATGTGACCAAGTCCCACCTTTTTGGATCCCACCTTTTATCCTCTAGATCCTCCTAGGAATGTGAATTTTTAATTCACACTTATGTTTTCAAGCAACCAACTTCTCCTTTCTCCCATGTATTTTAGGAATTCCAAAATTCCTCAAATGTCCCTTTCACTCCCTTTAATTCCCCTTGGAGGACAAAAAATCCCTCTTTTGTAGAAATCTTTCTCACCCTAAGGTGCTTTGTCCCTTCTCCTCTCCCACCTCCCATGTAATCTCTTTTGACACCCCTCACTTACACCTTTACATCTTCTCTTTGGCCGATTTCCACTCATCTCACATGTCAAGATGTGAGGGGCTTCTTTGTGGTTCTCAAACCTTAAATTCATAGCCCTTCATCTTGGATTTGTTGGATGCATCTTGACCGTTGAATTCTCTAGAGAACTCAAATTCTCCTATAAATACCCCCTCCTCAATGGTATTTTAGAACACTTCGTCATTTGATAACTACATGCTGCCAATTTGTATTTTCAATCATCCACTATCATCTAGCCATTCATACTAATCACTTTGCACATACAATCTTGCATTTAGTCACTCAAGAAACCATCTAAGGAGCACACAAAACCATCCCAAGCAAGGGCCAATCAAGGAGACATCAACAACAAGGAAGGTGAAATCGTTTGTATCTTGTTTTGTCCATTTTCCTTCTTGTTTTATCACTCTTTAGGCTAATATTGAAGTGTTCTTAGTCTTTTATCACTCACATTTTTAAGTTATTTTGCACGTTAAAATAGGATAAAATTCTTAGAATCACATTTCTAGCACTCCTGGTGGGACCCGCAAACGGGTTCTTGCATTTAACCTACATTTTTGTTAAGAATTTTAAAGGAGAAGGTCGCAGAAAGGCAGCAGCGCCCTCTGCTTTACCGCAGAAAGGCGGCAGTGCCCCCACAGAAAGGTAGCAGCGCCCCCGCAGAAAGGTGGCAGCGCCCTTGCAGAAAGGTGGCAGTGCCCCTGCAGAAAGGCGACAGTGCCCCTGCAGAAAGGCGGCAGTACCCTCCCAGAAAGGCGACAGCGCCCCCATTTTACTGCAAAAAGGTGGAAGCGCCCCTATTTTTGCTGCAGAAAGGTAGAAACGCCCCTGTTTTGCTGCAGAAAGGCAAAAGCGCCCTAAAACAACACAGTTTGGAAGGTAAAACAGTCGTTTTAGTGTCGTTTTTGCTCTTGTTTTTAGCTATTTTCAAGTAATACCCCTCTAACATTCTTTTGGCAAGGATATTGGTGTTTTTCTTGCTAACATTTTGTAGCATATTATGGCATAATTGACCAAAAATGAAGGAGAAGATAGCTAACGTTTGCTTGCAGGGCCATCTATTTGATCAAATTTCTGAAAAACTATCCTTGTTGTTTGCACATAGTCTAATTAGGGGAAATAACCTTTATTGCTTGTTGTGCTTGTCTACTATTGTGTCACCCAAGGGGGCATTAATTTGTTTTCATTTTCCCCTTGCACTTCGTGTGAGGCTGGGGAGTAGTTGGAAGCAGTTAGTGTCTTCTTTTTAGTGGGACCTGCTTGGGGATTTCATCACCCCAAGGGATAATTCCAACCACACATACCGGCGGGGTATATAAAGGGGGGAGAATGAAAGTTGTACCCCAATCTAGTCACGTCGTAATTAGCGGAGCATCAAAGCTAGGGTGATACCTAGATATATGTGAAGAGTTGGTCTGAGCCTTTCAGTATCTCGTTGGGGTTCCCGACACACGCTTGTGACGGGCTGGTGTTCACGGTTGTGCCTCACATACTGAGAGTATATTGAGGACTCCTTAGAAGCCTTATGCATCCTAGATTAAGACCTTGCCTAGCCATACCCTTAACATTAATCATAGGATTGTGCTTACTTGAAGTGTTATTTTGTGAAAAACCCATGAAATCTTTGATACACTGGCCTTATTTTATCATTTTGAGTCATTGCCATAGCCATTGCCATCAAAACCAAGCTCTGTTTTACTGCAGAAAGGCGGAAGCGCCCCTGTTTTTGCTGCAAAAAGGCGAAAGCGCCCCTGTTTTACTACAAAAAGCTATCTACGCCCCTGATTTACAACATTCAACCCATTTTTTGTAGATTTGACTTCGTTAACCCAACAAGAAGACAAGTGTAGATATAGACCTACAGAATTGATCCTTGAATTTGTAGATTTTTGGAGGAGGACTGATTTTCCATCAGTGGTGAATGAGTCCCACCTATAGGCTGGAAAAGTTGATTTTGTCAGAATTCAATTCTCGATAGTTAGAAACTAGTTTCAAGTCATTTTACCAATAGGAGGACCGATTCGCCATTAGTGGCGAATGAATCCCACTAGTCATAAATAGTGAATTTTTCAAGCTTTTAGAACCTTCTAGGATCAAAATTTAACTTCCAGGTGCACTCTATTAAGTCTCATTCAATTTTTTTTGCATTTGTTTATGCTTTTAGTTCATTTTTGCATATCACACTATGTTTTCAAACATTGCATATTTCATTAGTTTTGCATTCATAATCAATCAATTTTATCAATTAGCAACATTTAGATGATTGCATTTAGTCATAATTACATTATACATACCTTATTTTGATTGAACCACCTCAATTTTGGAGTCTATCTCTCTCCTTTTAGGTGAAAAACCCTAAGAGTGCAAGAGAAGCACATAGAGACACCCAAAATTGTTGGTTTAGTATGAATCTCTATTAAGCAATCAAGTGAATACCTCAAACAATTTGGGAAGAACTTTCCCTCCATTCTTTTTTCTATTTTCAACTTGCAACAAAAAAAATGGAGAAATGAGAAAAAGATAGGCATTTTAATAAGTTTTCTCTATGATATAGGATTTCAAAAGTGGTTTCCCTAAAATATAAGGTTGAGATTCAATCCCATCCAATGGATGAGATTGAATGCTCAACATATTACCTTTTTGTTTAAATTAAAATCTTATTTAAATTAAATTAATAAAGGCTTTTTAAATAAATGGGGAAACATGAGTTGTAATGGAAATATGAGTTGTAGTTTAATATTTAAAGAAACTTTTACAACTTGATATTCACCTTATTTTAGCCTTTAATATTAAAAGAAAAAGAAAATGGGGAGTTGTTTTAAATTCATTTTAATGAAACTTAAATAATTTGAATTTGATTTATGGGTTAATTTTTAGACAAATTATAAAGATATGTAGTAAATTATTTATAAAAAAATTATTTTATTCAAATAATAAAACTTAAATACATAAACTATAATATATGGTTTAAATGTTAGATTGATTGTCTAGCAATTATTTAAGAAGGGTTTTGTCAAAATATTTCACCTTGATTAAATATGTTCCACTTGAGAGGGCTTAGGTCAATTTAAATACAAGTAAAAAATCAAATAATTCATTAAAATTATTCATAATATTAAATGGACATGAGCAATAAATTTATAAATAAACCTGTTGTAAAAAGGTGATTTAAATTGAAGGTCAATGGAAAGATGTGATAATCTTGGGATTTAGAATCAATATAACTGAGATTTAATGAGCTAAATTAATTCCTTTGAAATTGGATAAAGCTAAGGGTCAATGGAGGTAATAGACCTTAACAAAATTAATTATTGAATTGAATGAAAATGAATTAAATATTAGCAAAATTAAATCTAAAGGGGCTAACCTTACTAATAAAAAAATACATCACTAGGTAGATCAATTATTTTAATAGAAGAAATATACCTTCACAAGGGTGGACTAAATTTAAACCCTCTTAATATCACACAACTAAAATGGTAAATTTATAAATAACTTGGTAAATTTGAGAAGATGACTCATCGCTTTATCAAACAAAATATTGTATAATGAATCATTAACTTGAATTTAGACCGAGAGGTCATGGGAAGAGAAAAATAGATAAAATTAGGGACATCATCTATATATATTTTTGTGTGTAACAAAAGGGTGTTATTGTCATCAAGATTATAACCTTAATGTTCGTACATTTAGAATCAGCTAACTAGGGTCATCTATTCTACACTTGAAACAAGTTGATCAAGTTTCGATAACAATGGTACCTTAAAAAAATCAAGTACACAGATTTAAGTGAAGTAATAATTATTAGCAAGATCCTATTAACATTATTTACTTAGGACAACGTAGAGTTTAAATTCATCTATAATCAAATAAAACATGACTAAGGGAGTCATCCAATATGAACCTACAACTAATTAAATTATGCAATGACACGTCAAACAACTTAATCATGTCAATTATTGTTAAACCTTAGTAGTTATATTACACAATAGTGGCTTGTTGGGAGCACGTAAGGTTGTGAACCTATGTTTAAACAAAAAAAATTGGTGGCATTTGTGTTAGAACCACATTAAAATGTGGGAATGACATGTTTACATTTACCAATGTTTGAAATATTGATACAATATAAATTTAATATTGGTATTATTTGAGTAATAACATTATTATCAAGACTTAAGCATAAATAAATATATAAAAACAATAATTATTATTAAATTAACATATAAAGGATCAATGAGATAATAATGCCATTATCGAGGATTAATGGTCAAGTATAATATTATCATTAGTGTTGAAAATGTGGTTTCATAATGATTTTATCTTGGGTTTATTGAGTTAATAATAATGATGTCACTCTTAAGTCTGATGAAATTGGGATATTAGGTTAGTATATATAAAAAAAAATAGTATGATCAAAATTTAATTAAGATTAAGTAAGAATGCTATTATCTTGAGTTAATTATAATTAATAAATTTATATAGATAACTTTTACACTTATAAATAGAAGCAACTTCTCATAGGTATACAACTCATACTCTTGTTAGCATTATGTCTCAAGCCCTTAGAGTGTTAACTAGCTTAATTATTGTCTTTAAAAAAAAAATGTTGAGTTTTTCTAGCAAAAATTTTGGGCATGAAACAAATCAACCTTATCTTGAACCTCCATTGCATATTGGTGTAATTATTTAATTACACTTTGCATAAGTTAACTTAGGTCTTGCATTTAATTAATTAAGTCCTAGGTTGCATAATTAGATAAATCATTTAATAATGGGGTAATTCCTCCGTTTTTTGTTTGTAGGAGATAAGATTCCTTTTAGAAAATGAGTTGTCATTCTAAAACTTATCTCTATCTTTTTATTATTTCCTAGATAGGGATCACATGTTGTCACATGTAGTGTGATTTTAACACTTGGCAACATCTTACATATTTTAGGTTTTCACTCATGCCTATATATACAAGACATTTTGTACATTTGTAATTATGTTATATTCAATTTAGCATCCTTGCATCTTAATGATAGCATAATATTTCTACCATTTCTCTCTTGTGGAAGTCATTTTGTCTTATAGGTGATTCTAGGGTGTTTGAGGAATTCCCCTAAACTCCTACATGGTACCAAAGCTTCAGTGCTGCAGACTTCTTCCCAGATATGAGGGATCAATCTTGGCATGAAAGTTTTGTTGGATGCAAGCAACCTTGTTATTAAAGTCATTTTTCACTTTTTGCTTTAGAAATCTAGCTTCCACTCAGTTACAGGAAAAACGATTTCTGGGTTTTGTAGCCAAGGTCAAAATCTAAACTGGGTATCTTTTAGTTTTTTTATATCTTGCACAGATATGAAGAAAATATCTATACAAAGAGTGGAGTGCGTCATTTTGCTCCTAGCTGAAAGTTTTTAAAAAAAATCATTTTATGCTTGTTGGATCAAAAAACGATTTTTGGGTTTTGTTTCTAGCATCAAAATATTCCTAGGTTTCTATTTTTGTCTACTCATTGTGAACAAATTGTTTAGAAATCAAATCAGAAGTAAACTTTTTTGGTTAGAAAACCTATTTCTATAGGCTAAATTCAACATTTTTAAAAAAATTCATAACTTTTGGCCATGGTGTCATATTTTTGCAAACGAGATATTGACAGAAATCTAGTTTTGAGCACTTCACAATGGTGCAAACTATTTTTTCATATTTTTTCATCTACAAAAATTTGAGCTTAATTTTCATCATGAAGGTAGATGTGAACATTGGTTTGTGCATGCACTCGTTTTTGTTTTCATGCACTAGGTTTGCATTTTCTCTTTAGTTTATGCATGTTCTCCTTTTACAATCATGTGGTATTGTAATAAATAAACTAATATAAAGTTCCATTGGGGGCTTCTTGCATAATAAATTGATTAGAGTGTAGTTGCATGCACTTTGATCTCATGTTGATGACAACTCGCATGAGTTGTATCTAGATTCTGTTGTTTTTTTTGGCCTCATCTTGCTCATAGCTGGACACATTTTGGTTCGCATCAATTCACACTTCAGATTGAGAGCCTATGGTCATTGATCCACACTGGGTCACATCCATCTCAGTTTGAGGGCCATTCATTTTATGGTTAATGTTCCAGAATCTTTATGGTACTTGTTCCCATGGAGCAGTTTTAGTCACAGTTTAAGATCATCATTGAGATACACGGCTTCTAGATTCTATCATCATATCATTCCCTCTTATGGGGAGCATCATTTTCATCTCCTATTGTTTCATAGATTCCAGGGTTGATCTAGTATGTGAGTTTTCTAGTGTTCCTTGGCATTGGGTCTACTATTGCATTATTATGATTCCACTATGGTTTCTTATAAACAGAGGTATCTTTCCTTGCTTTCTGAATTAAGGATTCTAGTGTTACTCCATCAGAGCTCTTCTAGTGCTTCTTTGCAGTAGGTCATCTCATTGAGGGGGGGTTTTCTCCTCTCTCTTTCATTACATTTGTAAATGAGTACCTGATCAGGCCTTGTTGTCGGGACTCATCTTTGCATAATAATTTTCTTCTCCCTAAGTTGCACTTATCGAGGGGTGTTGGTGTAATTAATTATTTACACTTTCCATAAATTAACTTAGGTCTCACATTTAATTAATTAAGTCCTAGGTTTCATAATTAAATAAATCATTTAACAATAAGGTAATTCCCCCTTCCTTGTTTGTAGGGGATAAGATTCCTTTTAGAAGATGAGTTGTCATTCTAGAACTTATCTCTATGTTTTTATCATTTCCTAGATAGGGTTCACATGTCACATGTAGTGTGATTTTAACACAAGTTTGGAAACATCTTACACATTTTAAATTTTCACTTATGCCTATAAATTCAAGGCATTTTGTACATTTGTAATCATGTCATATTCAATTTGGAATCCTTGCATCTTAATGATAGCATAATATTTCTACCATTTCTCTTTTGTGGAAGTTATTTTGTCTTGTAGGTGATTCTTTGGTGTTTGAGGAGTTCACCCAAACTCCTACATCCATTGCATCACCATAATCATTTTCATATATAGGTTGCATGATGTCAAACCATCAAAAGAGCACACAAATCAACATCAACAATGGCCAACAAAATAAACAAACTCAAACAAGGTAAAATTGATTTTATTCCTCATTTTTTAGGTTTGAGTTTAATCTTCAACCCAATCTCGAGTGTTGTTGTTTTTTTTCTATTTTGAATTTAGTTTTATTTACATTTCAGAGTAGAAAAAATCCTGCACACATTTATAAAATTCCTTAATACACTTACATATCAACAAATAATGTAATTTAAGATTCTAATGGAGTGCTCGGGCGGGATAGTATGCGAGGGAGGCACTTCAAATTATGCGCAGGCAGGAGATGAAGATTCAGATGAAGAAGATGATGGTAGCGGGTGGACTCACGATTTTGGGGGCTGCCCTGTTTGTGGTGGACTGGTATCAGGGTTTGCTGGTGTTTGGCAGGAGGATTTGGCTTTCTATGGATGCCCTTCTTTCTTCTTGGGGCTGGCTGTGCATCTGTGGGGGGTCTGGTCTTTGGTTGAGGCCATATTTGTGCCTGGTGATAGTACTCTTATGGTGGGTCGTGTTCCTTCTTCTGAGGGGTGGCCTCTTTCTCCCCTTTGGTGGGTGGACCTTCCTCCTTTGTTGGTGAAGGCAGTTTCAGGATGGGTTGGCTTCTTCTCTTATCTTGGGCCCCTGCCTTCTTTTCTTTTTCTTTTTTTGCCTAGGTGTTTGGAGGCTTCTTGTTTTTCTGTGGGACTGTGTGGCAGATGGCATTGCCCTGATAGGATGAGCTTCATAACTGTGTATTTTAGGGCTTCTATTGCCTTTGCTTGTTCTCAGTTCGTTTCATAGATTTTTGGTAGTTCCTCTGCTCCCTCTTGGCCCCTGTTCTCATCTGGTTTCCTTTTACTGATTGGGGGTTTCGTTTCTTGTGTTTTTTCTATTGGGATATCTGGTGGCTGTTTCAACCCTGACTGGGAGAGCTCTTTGGTTGTTTATCTGAGGGTTGCTTTGTTTGCTTCAGCTTCAGCTCTTTCCCTCTGGCAGGAAAATGCTGGTTTCATTGTTTTTTGTCTCTCCTTGTTCCTTGAAGCGATGTTTGTTTTATTGGGAGAGGTGCTTCTGCCTTGGAGTCCTTCGAGGCCTCTTTGGGGTGCTTTCTTTTTTAGGATGGGGTCTATGTGTCTTTATTTATTTCTTCTGACCCCTGGTTTTTATTGTAGTTGGAGTTTATTTGTCCCTCGCCTTCTTGGTTCCATGGCTTTGCTTTTCAAGCATTTTTCGGTGCATCCTTGGTTTATTCTGGTCTTTCCTATGGAGGTGGTCCTATCTTCTATTGAGGGGGAGATGGATGTGGCTGTAAGTGACTATTCTCCTATAGAGGTGGAGTGGATGCAACTTTTTGTGCTTGGAAAAGCTGTTGTGGGGCTATTGAGGCCCTGTTTTATGGTGGCTTGGGTTTTGATGGGAACCTTCTTGCTGAGATGTTTTCTTTATCTTCTATGGAGGTGGAGATATTAATTTGGAAGCAGATGTTTGAGACTTTCAACCCCATTATCATTGACAGTTGCAGCTACGAGAAGCTGGGTTTTCTTTTCTAGAGAGGTGGAAAGAACAAACGACTTTTGAAGGATATTGTTGGAGCTTTATGGTTTAGTATTTACCTTTCCTATATTTTGGGAAGGGGTGCTTTGCTGGACTCTGCTACTTCTATTGGTGGAGCTCTGATCATGATTTGTACTATGGAAATTTGTATTGGGTTTAAGGTCCCTGTCAAAACCTTATGTTATGGGCTAATGGTCTTGTCTATAACTTTGGAGTGTAGTGGGTTGTTGGGCCCGTCAAAACAAATGAAGTTAAGATTCAAGTGATTTCTTGATGTTCTTCTTGGCAACCTGCTGACTTGTGGCTGGTTGTTGTCTTGCTGTGTCCCTAGTTTGCTGCTGGTTGTATTTTAGTTTATCCTTTGTGCAGCTTGTTCGTCTTGGTGTGGGTCTAGGACCCCTGTAAGTCCTGATGGTTTTGGGTCCATTCAAAACCCTTTATCCCCATCTATCAAAAATAAATAGTGCAATTTTATACAAAGTTGATCTCATTTCCTAATCTTCCACCTACCTTTATTAGCACACATTCCCACACATTTGACCTTATCTTATCCACATTTATGTATATTCTAAAACATTTAACATTTATTATGCCTCCATTTCTAGAGATATGTATGTGAAGATTTGGGTATTATATATGAAATGAACACCAAAACAAGGATCTCTTTTTTTAAAATGTATAGTGTATATATTTTTACTTTTTTTCTCATAAATTTAAAAACTGGATTTTACAACTTCACAAGATTTTTTTTTTTTTCATAAATTTAAAATATGATTTTACAACTCACAAACATTCTTTCCTCATAAATTTAGAATCTGATTTTTACAACTCATAAATATTTTTTTTCTCATAAGTTTAAAATATGATTTCATAACCCATTTTATTTAACATAAGTTCATTTTACCTTTTCCAAATAAGAACACTCTACCCCATATTCTTTTTGTATTGTAAACACAATGATCTATCATTTCTACTCATCTTTTTTTCTTTAATCAATATCACTTTCCCTTTACAGTATGTGTTGCCATAATAGTGGTTTACAATTTCGGGAGATTTTGATTTTTGCTAAAATCACATAAATTTAGAAAATATAATGATTTAAGCTTTGAAATGTTCCATTTAAAGGATTCCAATTGAATATGGTTTGATCAAACCACCTTAGACCAAGCCCCCTTGGATAGAACCCCGCTAGTTTTAAACCATACCTATAACGAAGTCTCCTTTACACCTATCAAAATGTTGATAAAAACCACTTTTGATTTTCCTTTGGGGGATCAAATGAATTCATTTAATTTTTTTTTTTGTAAGTTTTTATTCCTTATTATAAGCTTCCAAAAAAGTATAATTTTAATAAAATTTAATTTGATTATTATATTTATTTTTTTATTTCTTTTGAATGTAGGTTTTTCACCGAAAATCAAGTTCTTTGTTTTGCACATGTGGAAAAATAGAAAATTATCAAAAAAAAATTTTGAAAAATATGAGTGCAACATATATTGAAGTCCATGATCCAACAAAAAAACAAAAACTGAATTTCTATACATATAAAAAAGGTTACGTGTTATACGGTCGTGATATGTCTAAATTGTAATTGGTTTGACTTCAAAACTTGATTAAAGAAACAATATTCAATAAAAAACTATCTAACCAAGTGGACGCACTAGATATCAGAGTTAAAAATCTAAATTCAAAAGAATTAGAATTTTAACCTTCATGGAAAAAAAGTTATGCTTTATATGGTGAGTGTCACTTTATAAAAATGTTGTTTTCTGAAGAAAGCTAGTTTTTAAGGGAGATGGAAAAAGGAGTGCAATCTGATTCCAAAAATTTTGAAAAAAATATATTTAGAATCTACAAAAAAAAAATTCATGAAACTCTAGTTTTCATCATCTTCAAATTCCTCATGGTTTAGCCGCTATAGG
Source organism: Sequoia sempervirens (assembly GCA_007258455.2). NCBI lineage: Eukaryota > Viridiplantae > Streptophyta > Pinopsida > Cupressales > Cupressaceae > Sequoia > Sequoia sempervirens. The sequence continues at coordinate 140,874,166 of VDFB02000002.1, read as the reverse complement.
TGCTCGAAAGTGAAGATTTAGTTAAAAAAAAATAGTGTCCAATTTGGCCAAAAATTGTAAACCACTATTGTGGGATCACAAGCTCGCAGGCGTCCATGAACTTTAAGGAGTTAAAATAAAGAACTCCAACCAAATTTTTCAATGACTCTTATCAAAGAAATATACCAATAAATGAAAACCAACTCCCTTTTTTTTATAAATATAATATAAAACTCATATTTTAGCTTGCATTGTTATAATTAATATTGAGACAAGATATTTACATTTCCATAACCAAGTCTTACTCTATTACAAACAATAATGAAAAAATATTTTACATGCACATGAAACAAACCTTGCTCTCCACCTAATTGTAATGGCATCATGAAGCCTCATGGGACCTAGCCATACCCCTGAGCAAACCCTAAAAGATTACCAAACGATCTTGGTATGGAAGTTACAACTAACTTATTCAACAATTACAACTGCATCCATTTTCAAAGAACCATTCTAACTCAAGAAGTTGCATATCACTTATTTTACCAACTAAAAGAAATTATAGGAAATAGGACTTAGCTTTCTCCATGCTGCTCTACTTGGATCCTTCACTCTTCCCTTCTCTCCATAACTCTCAAGCTTTCCTCTTCAATCCCAAGTATGAAGACAACCCCAAAAAGAAAATGCACTCTTAAAACTCTCATAAAATGATAAAGTTCTCGAAAGGAAGAAGTGGTTGACACCTCACTCATTCTTCCTCTCCAAAAATATAAAGAAGTTTCAACTTGCAACTTTTAGGTGGGGAGGTGTGAAGTGTACCTACCTCCATCAATGAGAGTATTTTCCTTATTAAAGAGGAAACATGCACTTGGACAACTCCTCCATCTTTTCATCTCATCCTCTCCTCAAAACTCGTCGCTCTCCATTATGAGGACTTTTCATGGGTCAAATCATGTCCTTGGGGTACTATTATATGCCCACTTGACCCCTACCACTATGGTATAGACCCTAGGGGGTTTCTTTTTGCATCCCAACCAAGTAAATTGACCAACAACCCTCTTTAAAGACCTACTTAAGGTTCCATCCGAATTTCAAACTTGAATAAAAGGGTTTCTAGACCTTAACCCCAACTTACATCTCTCATGACACACAATTAAATACCCTTTGAACGCAAAAGAATAAACACAATAACTCTATTTCCTTCTAAGCTCCCAAAATAAGGAAATCAAATGCATAACCACAAGAGGATGCCTTTCAATTTGTTCTCATTGGTTTTCCCTTCCTGTATTGGCACCCTTTCTTTCTTGCACATTACCAATGAAATCATAAGCAACAATCACATATCACATTAATTTGGTAGTTGAAATTTAAGGTTTAATTGTACAACAATTTCATTAAAATTCTAATTCGTATTCATAGTTTACAAGTTCCTAATACCTTCATGGAAATGATAATAAAACATGTCAAAATGAAATACAAGCACATTGTCACACAATCACACTATGCATTGTTTGAAATATATGATGTAAAACCCCACTTCGCATGTGGATAATACAATCTTAATTTTTGTTATGTATTCTCCTAAATAGATGCTTATATATATTTCAGACTTAGGGTACATGCCATAATTGGCACTAGGTGAGATTAGCCTGGATAATTAATCAAGATTTATGGTTGTGCAAATGATTAGGAAAGTTAATGGAGTGATTAAGGGCAAGTGGTAAATTATGGAGGATCTAACACTAATCACAATTAGTGGTGTGCACATCCTAATCATAGGTTAATTAAATTAACCTAGATTAAGGAGGGATTGTGGAGGATGTGACATTTGGAGAGAGAAATAGATAATTTAAAAATTAATTTAATTGGGATAAATGACTAAATTAAATAAATGTCTATTTATTTAATTTAGAGAAGATAGTAAAGTACTTAATTGATTAATTAAATACTTTAGAGGATGTTAGGAATAAATATAAATATTAATCAAATAATGAGATTATTTAATTAATATAGATGTAAATGTGAGATAAATTTGACCATATGGAGTTGGTCAAATTTAGATGTCTACATTGTTCCCCTCTTCAAAATATTATTGAAACAACAATGTTTCAAAGAAAAATAAAATGTAGGTGACTCGATTGAAGAAAAATGATGACAAGATGCCCCAATACAATAGGGACAATGATAAGGAAGAAAATGAAAGAAACTATGGAGTATGCCCCCTCCAGGTGGTGTCTCAATAGAGTGAAAAGGATGGCACCATGAAGACCACGATGAAAAATGGTGAAAAATGGCTTTTGAATTGATGAAAATGGACAAACGAGGTGCAAATGGTGAGCGAATGAAGAAATTAGGTTAAAAATGGTTAAAAGTTGGGTTAAAAAGGTAAATATTAATATTAATTGGCTAAAATTACCATTCATCTTGACTTTAGTACATACTTGACTTTGGACAATCTCAAGAGTGAAATGGTGTGTAGAGGCAATATTTTGAACCAATTGTCCATGTTGTACAAGACTACTACCAAAATAGTGAGTGTACCTTTTAGGTATGCTTAGAAAACCACACTTGTACCTTTCATTTTGCACATGTTTTTCTATGTTTTTGTATGGGGGATAGGTTAGGCTAAAGTGGATTCACCTCTATAGAGGTGGATCTTCCCATCTAGGGTAGCACATTCGCTTATGTAGATGATTTGCAGCTGCATGTGGGATTGAGCTAACATGTATCCTCATAGGCAGATGCATGTAAGAGGGTTTGAAGGTGGATTCGCCTATGAAGAGGTGGATTTTCCCATCCAAGAAGGTGAATGCATGGGTACAAGGGTGAATGTGCATCTACACAGGTGGATGCATGGGGTAATGGTGGATGGGTGAATCTGCTACCACACAATGGTGGATGCAGTTTGCACAGGGGTGAATGTGCTCCAAGGGGGATGGCGAGATGTGCTTCACATAGGGGAAAATATGCAAAAAGGGAAAAAAATGAAAATATTAAGAAAATGGTTAAGAATAGAAAAGATTCTGACATGTGGGTGGGATGAATGTAGGATATTAATAGTGTTAGGATGATGGAGTGATGATAAAAAAATATAGGATTATTTGAGGGTTTCACAAATAATGATTTCATGACATTGGATATAGCAAAACTGCTTCACATGCCCCTATTCTTGATGATCATAGTCCATCAACTGATGTTGACCACTTTGATTAAGTAGTGGAGTTCAAAGAAATTCAATTTTCTCCTCCCCACAAGGGAGATTATTGTGACATTAGAGGACATGTGGTAAATCCTTCAGCTTCTGATCAGAGGGATGAGCATAGAGGGGGTGACTAGACAACCCTTAGAGTAGAGCATGAGGGTAGTCTTCTAGATGGTAGATCTTCCCTACAAGGGGATATGTGACTAGATGTGGATGGATGTATAGGGAGAGCACCAACACTACCTCTTTATTTGTGTGGGTTGATTAGTGGGATGCTTCTCCTAAACAAGAGTGGAAGGTACTTCAACCTCAAGTTGTTGAGATTGTATAGGTAGTCATGGAGAGGAGAAGGGAATACACATGGGTAGCCTACATCCTCATGAAGTTATATAGAGACATGCATTGGATATGCTACAGACAGGGAGGGAGTATCACACACATGACAATGTTGCAGGTATGGGCATGGGAGCACATCTAGATTACCCAACTAAATGTGGTAGGGGTACAAGTCAGAGGGGCAGGCCTACCGATAGTGTTCAAGTATAGAGACATGTGCCACTATTCTAAGGTTAGGAGCATATCCTACTAGAAACAGATGATAGATGACCTTATAGATGATGAGATAGTGTGGAGGTCATACTTGGCATTTGATTTTGGCTCCTGGAGGGTAGAGGACAAATTATACAAGGGCTTCATGTTCTCACGATGCTCTTTGATCAAATGGGGACCCTATATTATTGAGATGTATCAACCAGATAAGGTCATGTGGAAGTTCGTGGTCCAATTAGATAGGGTCAATCTAATTGGTTGGTGTCATTAGATAGTTGGGTTGGTGCTTAGCTAGGGATTGTGTGCTTCCTCAAATTTGATGCTCCTAAATTAGGGGATTGGTGTCTACTTAGGGCTGGTGCCCTTAAATATTGTAACTAGTGAGGTTTAATTGTGAGGTTGGATTAGGACAATAGATCATATTAGCTATTCTCACCATGGTTTTTCTCATATTGGGTTTTCCATGTATATATGGTGTTATGTGCATTTGTGTGTTTACATGATATCTACATGTTTATTTAATTTGCTTTAAGAGGTGTTGAAACATAGAAAAGATATGGTTCACCCCCAAAATGGTCATAAAAGGGAATGAATGGATGTATTTCTCTAATTTCATTCAAGGAAATAAGATCCAAACCATGAAATAAATAATAACCCTTAGTTGAGCCAAATCAAGGTATGAATCAACAAACTTTTTATCTATGCAAGGACGGGGGTATGAACTAAATTGCACTTTGGGGAGAAAGATTACAACCATCAAATAAACTCTAAATTATAAGCTATAAAGTGCATTTAGAAGCTAAATCATAAAACTGATGGAACCTACAAACTTTAAGGAGAGTTTGGAAGGGATAAATTTTGTGTACCTTTCACCAAAGATGCTTTTTTAGACCTCACTAAGGACTCATTCGCCCTATGGAAAATGAGTCTTGGTTAGGGCTCTTGAAAATTAGTTTCTGGGTTATGTTCTTTCATCTCTGTACTCACAAATTCCAGTCAGTCACTATCAAAAAGCCATAAATAAATCTTGTATCTTAGTTTCCATGAAATTACAAGAATGGTGACAACTTTGACAACTTTGAAACTTTGCAAAATTTGTTCTTCAAAGGATCTTCCACCTAAAATCTGCAATCACACATCAAAGAGAGAAAAATGTTGTTCGTTAGGTGAATGGGGGTTTTCCTTGGTCAAAGCCCATTTTGGTAATTAAACCTTGAAATGAAATGAATTAGTATGAAGGAATGATGAATGAACAAATCAATGTAACAACTCACCAAACCTTATTTGAACCTTGGATAAATCTACAAACTAGCATGAAGTGGCCTCAATGAATGCAAATCTTGATCATGGAACTTGATTAGAGATAATGCCTTTGAACATGCTTGAAATTGATCTTTAACACTACATCACCATATTAGCTCAAACAACATGCATGATACAATATATCTTTGATATGACAATGGAATCTTGATTGTTGTAATAATCTTCAATAAATTTTCCCTTGAATTCCTTAGAAATGCTCTTGAATTCTCTTGATCATAAGTTTTCTATTATGCATGAATACTTGAAAATGATAGGTGAAACTAAGTGAAATAACCTTGTATTTATACATATCTTAACATTAATTCCCGAAATTCAAATATCACAATCCAACATTGAATTATGGATTTGAAATCATTAAAATATAGCTGAAAACATATTTCAAAGAGGGGTCCTAGGTCTAAGTGAGGACCCATTCACCAAAGGTAAAATGGGTCTTAGGCCACTTACCTAGGACACACATTGGACAAGGTGAAATGTTATGTAAAAATAGGGTCATAGGACTAAGTGAGGACCCATTTTCCCTATGGAAAATAGGTCCTAGCTCACTTACCTAGGACACACATCTTCCAAAGTTAAGTGTTGTGAAATGGAATTTATGAATGTTAGGTTTTATCCCTTAGAATTTACATTTAATTAGGCTTGGATTTGAATTAAAGCGACCAATTAAGGAAAATTAACCTCTATTAATTTAATGAAACCCTATATTAGTGTGAAAGTGTAAAGGTACACCTTACAACACCAAAAACAAGGCACAATTGAGTCCATTTAATTAAAAAAGTCCCTAAACTTAATGTGAATATGAAAAATATATTACAACACTAAATTAAGGCAACATTAAGCTCATTTTATTATTAATTATTCCCAAATTAAGTGTGAAAATGGGATATTTTTTCCTACACTACAAGTGTTAAAAGTTAATTTTATTGATCTATTGATTCACCCCCCTTCTCAATAGATATTTTTGTTCCAACACCATTTGGCCAATTTGAAATAATTAGCTACTCCCTCCCTTTATAACCCTAGAAATACATCATAAATTGCATCTTTGTTGGCATGCAAGTAAGAGAAGTATTTAGATAAAGGGGGGATATTAGCAGTGCCTATGTTCTCCTTTGCAAGGCCTTTCATAGGAGTCTGGACCATGGCCATCTTTTCTTTAATATTTTCCTATATTTACCAATCTCCTCCCTAATTTTCTTCTTTCCTTCACCAACCTCTTTCCCATTGGGTTTAGAGTTTTGTTTGTCTTTCCTTTACCCTTTGAATCCCATCTCCTCATCACTAGTTTGAGATCCCTTCAACCAAGATATAGCCTTCTTATATTTCTTTTTTGAAGAGGTCTTTCCAATAATCTTTATTTTCTTCAACTCTTCACCATTAGAGGGATTTGAATATAATATTTCTATTGATTCATCCCCTACTTCCTTCTCCTACCTTTCATCATCAGCATCATCTAAGGAGTCAAAACTCATGTCGAAATAGTGGATGACCATTGGATTATGTTTTTCTTGACATTGCCCTTACCCTTTAGAGTCTACATAAGGGTCTACGTCTTAACATATTCCCTAATTAAAAAAACTAAACCCTCATGCAAAATTGAAAAATTAGGGTTTTTCAAATTCTCTTTCACAAAAAAATCCATTCAATCAAGGAGAAAATATGGAAAGGACACTAAAAGCTTATGCTTAATGTGATTCATAAAAATACAATGGGCACCCAAGATAGCAGTGTACTTTCCATCTAGAATAATGTAGCACATGATAACCCCTACAATCTCAGCCAAAATGGGTTTTATAAAGATTATGTCATCCCCAAGAAGACAATTTCACCAGCTTATCTCTTTCATTACCTTTAAAGAATTGATTAAGGGCTTCCCTATTTTCTTTCATATCATAGAAGAACTTTCTTCCATTCCCCTACAACCTAGTTATATATGTAATCAACTCCTCTATTATGGAAAGTTCCTTACCATTGACAATCAGAATTATATTTTTCTAGCCCTCAATGAAGAGCTTAGAAGATTTAAGATCATGCCCCTGAAGCATTTCCATGTACAGGGTTAGACCCCCCTCCTCCAAAATTTTCCACACCTTGGGATTTCTATGAACCTCATCACATGATAAAGGCTCCACTTGGCATCTCTCTCCTCCCATGGTCACATAAATTCCCCTACTTTGCAACCTTCAAATTTTATTCCTTAACTCTAGGAAAAAGAAAAAAGGGAAAAAGACCATTTTAGTGCCCAGAAAGTGTGTGAGATGATGAGTAATAAACTCCACACCCCATCCTCTAATATTTTTTTGTGTTGGTTATCATTATTCAAGATGGTGAGAGCTTCGATCGGTACTGAAGAATACCCATCCCAAATTTTAATAGATTTCCTTTTAAGTCCATCATTGGTGAGGAAGTCCACCAAATGATTACCCTAACGCAAGATGTGGTTTATCCTTATATCATCAAAAGAGTTGATCATACCTAAAGAATCACATATTCATGATTCAATAGACCAACTAGGAGATTCAATTTTTTTTAAGACACCTTATAATGTTTAAAGAATCCCCTTCCACCCAAACTTTCTTGAAGCCTCTATCATAGGAAAGTTTTATACCATTGTAAATTGTTGTTGCTTCAGCTAGGCGATTACAATGAAGAAGTTGTTGGACATCCTATGGTTTCTTATTTTACTTTATTACAAATTGTGTATATTATATTATCATTCTATTGATTATTGTTATAGCCATTAGGTTAAAAAGTTTATTGAAAATGTTAAGGTATCCTTTGTGAATACAGTAGATTGTTCTTATTATTCCACATAGTAAATGAGTAGATTTATGATACCTATGATTTGTAATGATAAATGAGGAATCATGGAAATTAGTAGATACATGTGGTATTATTTCCTTGTTTTCTTTGCATTAGGAAGACATTTTATTTAAATTCCATTACATGAGATTATTTGCAAAATCTTTATATTTTATTGTGAATGATTGATCTAGACCTGCACAAACATGAGTAAGCAACACAATGTTAGTCCACAAACAAGTCTAAAACAATCATTCCCCATAAGATCCATTCAAATGAAAACTAACAAATCTTATTCAAAACAAGCAAACCACTATCCCATGGGGGAATTGGTGCCAATATGATGTGGAAATTGGCCCTTTCCCAACTCCTTTGCAAGCTTCATGATCTTTGATGAAGATGTGATCCACTTTGGTTGAATTCCTACATAACCTAGCTATGAACTTGATAAAATTGATGAAAATGGTGATGCTTGAAGATGAATTTGAGCATAATAAGTTTGCTCAAATTTTGGATGATAGAATGAGGAATGAAGCCTCTTATTTATAGAATGTCAAGTTGGAAGAATTCCCAAAATGAAGCAATGTGGGACTAAGAATCAACAAATGGCAAGGTGCCACTTGTCTACATGTGAATGGATGAAGGATGTGCAAGTTGGAAATTTGAATTTGATGAAATGACATGTTTAGGGAGAGTGAAAGAAGAGAGTTAATGCCGGGTTGACTTGTGTAAGAGAAATGTAAGAGCTCATAAATGTCAAGTTGGAGGACAAGTCCTTTTGGGGGGAGATTTTCAAACTTGGAGGAATATTCCCTTTTTGATGCCATTTTGAAAGTAAATAGCGAATTATTAAATCAAATAAATGATTTAATTGTGCAAGTTGAAAAATCTAGAGGATTGGAGTGATTAGGATTAAATTAATCAAGATTTGACTAATTTAATAAGAGATTAGTTTATTTGACCATTTTGACTTAGATTTTTGGATTTAAATAAATCAAAATGAGAGGAAAAATGATTTTAGACTTAATTAAATAAGATTTGATTTATTTAATTAAAGAGGATGGTGTTAGTTTTAAATCAAATAAAGATTAAATTATTTAATTTAAATGAGATGACTTTAGAGATCAATTAAATAAAATGAATTATTTAATTAAAAGAGGGATTATAGGATTAATTAAACAAAGTGATTTATTTTAAAATATAGATTCATATTTGGAGCGAAATGAGCGAATTTAGGAAGTTGCAAGAAGAACAAGCGAGGGAGCAGAAGGTAGCTTTTCGCGTTGAGGATGAAGTGGTGAAAATGGAAGAAGCATGCAGAATGGGAGCCCTCTTCATCGATGCAAGCAAGCAGTTGCATCACGGAAAAAAGGAGTGTAAATTAGAAAGGGTCACCTTCAAAAATGTTAACCTTACTGTAGCCACAGATGCCCTAGATGTTGTCATCCCTGAACACATGCTTCAATTGATGATTGACAGGCTTAAGTAGACGGCGGTGATCACCAAGTTTGTAGAATTTGGCCATCCCTCGAACAAATCTAGAATTGGTACAAATCAACTTGGAAGGGCTCTGAACTAGCGATCAACCTCCTGTTGTTAGGTTTTCTGTAGATGACCTTTGCATTTGAGTATGAGCAGGATGTTGTTATCAGGGGAGGCCTATGGTTTTTTCAGCAGTTCTGGCTTGTTTGTGAGAGCATGGACCCCTAGCTTTGATCCCAGGCATGAAGCACTGTATCGCGTTCCACTCTGGATTAATTTACACACACTCCCCCTCAAGTTTAGATCTGATGAGATCTTTAAATTGATTGGGGATTCATTGGGGGCCTTCATACAGAGCGAGGTGCTTTCTGGGGGCTGCAAGCTTAAGGATAAAGTGTGGTTTTGTGTGTGGTTGGATTTGGGAAAACCCCTAAAACTGAGCATCTGCTTATCCTCTATTTTGGGAATATGGACTCAATCGGTGGAATACGAAGGGCTTACAATTAGTTGTTACAGGTGTGGACAACTTGGCCACTTGGATAGGTTGTGTCCCGAGTTGAGTAAGGACAAGGAGGTTAAGAAGGTGGATGAGGTTGTAGAAAAGGAGCCTAAGGAATGCAAAAAGCCAGTGGCAGACAAAGAACATCAGGGTTTTCCAACAATGATTCCCCCAAGCCCTAGTGATTATGGTGGTATGCAACTATCAGTAGTCAACAAAAATTATGACCCTATTGTTGAACCCAACCAATGTCCCAATTCTTCAACCAATACTAGCGTGAAGGTTGTTTATGGGAAACCACAAGGTGCAACACCAGTCAATGACGCTCTGAAGGTTTCAACTAGAGTGTTGGCTCCGATGGTGGGAGGGTCTCCTCTAGTCCCCCCTACTAGGACAACTTGGGTCTAGAAGCAGTTAGCGTCGGAGGAAGGGATTCAACTGAGAAAAATAATGAATGGAGCATTGCCACTAGGTGGACACAAAAATTTGGAAACAAGAATTCTTTAGTGGTCGATGTTGGGGCATCTAATACTAGGGGAAGGAAAACTGATGCTTTTAAGGCAAGGTCCAAGGCATTAGAGGATCTGGAAAATGGATCATAGGTTTCTCTGAAAAAATTTGTGACTCTTGGAGGCGAGCATCTCCCTGATTCTGGTTTGACATGAAATACACCAGTTGGAATATCAGAGGGCTTAACTACCCTGACAAGTGTCATTTTCTAAATGGATAATACAAAGTGAGTCTCCTAACTTTTTCTTGGTTCAGGAAACCAAGTTGTGCGATGGTAAGTTCAAGGAGTTGATGCTCAAGATTTGGTTGGATGGGGACGGAGTGGAATAGGGAACTATGGGATCAGCTGGTGGTCTCGCCATTCTATGGAACTAAAACCATTATTGTTGTTCAGTAGTAGATTCAAGTCAATTCTACCTCTCTATAAGCTGCAAGGACTTGAGGAGCGGAACACAATTCCTTTTAACCAATGTGTATGGACCTAATAACAAACCAGATAGGATGGGCACATGGAACCATATTCGATCTTTCGGACAGTCCCACAATGCAGTTAAGTGGATTATCGGGGGAGATTTCAACTCCATACTGTCTCTTGATGAAAAAAGTGGAGGTTGTGGTTTCAACTATAATGGGTCCATCAATTTTAGAAGGTTATGTGATGATCTCTCCTTGGTGGATGTCAGGCCTAGGTGTGGATGGTTTACCTGGAACAATAAGCGAGAGGGGGGCGATAACATTTAATGTAGACTTGACTGCTTCCTTCTCAATTTAGAGTGGCTTCTTGATTTAGGTTGTTTCTTCTCAGAGGTGCAACACTATGGTGGTTCGGATCATTGGCCAATTTCTCTCACTCTATGTAGTCATAACAAGCCTAGAGGCATTCCTTTCAAAATGGAATCCTTCTGGTATGAACACCCAAATTTTGACAAGCTGGTCCATCAATGGTGGAGTGTGGAGATCAGGGGATGTAGGAGGTACATTATATCCAATAAGCTATAGAATTTCAAGAGGAATGCTAGGGAGTGGAATAAGGAATCCTTGGGTTGCATTCATACTGGTAAAAATCAAGTGGAAGTTGATATCAACAATGTGGCCAAGGCAATCACAGCTAATGGGTACTCTCAAGAATATAAGGAGAAGGAGGCTAAACTTAATGAGGAACTAAAATGGCTACTAAGGATGGAAGAAATTCTTTGGCAACAAAAGTCAAGGGTGAAGTGGCTTAGGGATGGGGATCGTAACATGAGATTCTTCCAGCTATCTACCAAAATTAGGAGGCATCACAACAAGATTTTGAAGATCAATAGGGCGGACAAAGTCATCCTTGAAGATATAGGTGCAATTAGGAGTGAAGGGATGCACTTCTTTTAGGATCTTCTTGGAACTCAAGCCAATACTGACCTACAAATCTAGGAGGAGATGTTAGATTTCCTCACTCAAATTATCTCTAATGAGCAGAACGAGAGTCTATTGGCCCCTTTCTCAAAGGAGGAGAGTAAGACTGTTCTCTTCTCCCTTGGTGCTAGGAAAGCCCCTGGACCGAATGGGTTCCAGGCTGAATTCTTTCAAAGATATTAGGAAATGGTGGGCAATGATGTATGGTTGGCTGTTGAAGACTGCAGGAAATGTAGGGTTGTCCTAAAGTCATGAAATGCTACATATCTCACCCTAATCCCAAAGACTGATGACTCTTCCTCTTTTGATCAATATAGGTCGATTTCCTTATGTAATGTGATAAATAAAATTATGGCGAAAGCTTTGGCATCCAAACTCAGGTTGTGTTTGAATGACATAATCAGCGAAGAGTAGAGTGGATTCTTGAAGGATAGGCAAATCCTTGATGGTATTATCATTGACCATGAGGCCATTCACTACACTGTTTGCAAGAAGAGGGATGGAATGTTGATTAAATTGGATATGAATAAAGCTTATGACAGAGTTCCTTGGGGATTTCTGGTTGGGATAATTCATAGATTTGGCTTCAACGAATCCTTGTGCAAATGGATTTTTAGTTGTATCTCCACCCCTTCCTATATTGTTCTAATTAATGGGGTCCCCACATATTTCTTTCTAGCTAAAAAAAGGCTTAGGTAGGGTGACCCCTTCTCACCCTATTTGTTTCTCTTGCTGGTAGAGGTGCTGGGCAGAAGCTTGAAGAAGAAGATGCATGAGGTTCATCTAGAAGGCATCCAAGTCTCAGGTGGTATCAACAATATATCTCATCTACAATTCATAGATGACACCTTACTATTTGGTGCTACCAAAATCAGTGAAGCAAGAACTCTTAAGAATCTCTTAAATAAATTTGAGGAAGTGGTGGGGACGAGGGTTAACGCTGCCAAGTCAAAAATAGTTTTTCTCAAGGAAGGTAATGCTGATAGGCTTGAGATATAGAGGATTCTTGGTTTTAACACTGATATTCTCCCAAGTAAGTATTTGGGAATGCCTTTGACCAGAAAATCCAACTCAATCGAAGACTAGAGCAGTGTTACGAATCATATCCAAAGGATGCTTGCCTCTTGGAAGGGCAAGTGGCTATCTTTAGCTGGAAGGATAACTCTCATTAAGGCCTCTATCATGGTTGTCCCTATATACACTATGTCTATTTTTAAGATTCCAAGTAAGGTTGCAAAACACTTGGAGGCACTCAAGAGGAGTTTTCTATGGAGGTGATGTGAAGACTCACTTAAATATTACCTCGTCAAATGGAATGAGGTATGCACTCCAACTTGGCAAGGGGGTCTAGGCATTAGGAAATGCAAGGAAATGAACAAGGATTTGGGCTTGAGGCTGACGTGGGGAGTGTACATTGATAAAGGGAGACTTTGGAGTCATAATTTATAGGCGAAGTACCTTGAGAACAAGGTGGACAATCTTTTCACTTGTGACTTACCCAAGGGATGTTGCATTTGGAACTTTATAAGATTCTACAACACTATTTTGAAACCTAATTTGGTGTGGAGATTGGGCATGGGGAACAAGATCTTTTTTTGGAGGGACTGATGGCTGGAGTCTCGTGCTTTGGGTGACGACCCTCAACTAGTGCCCCTCTTACCTCACTTCGAAGACACAATTGGAGAAACATTTTGCAATTACTTAGAGGGAGATGCTCCTCTTCGGCAATGGAAACAACTTTGTGCCACTGTTGATGTGTTGGGACCGCTTTTCCAGGAGCTACAAGCTAGATTGGAAAGTTGGACAATTATTGGTGATATTTAGGAGGATGTGTTACAATGGAATGGTACTAGCAGTGGCTATGTTATTGTCTATGACACATACCACACTTATGCTAAAATTTTAGTGACTCGTGGCAATACCAGAATTTGGTGTAGTTACAGTTTTCCCAAGATGAATGCTTTCTTGTGGATTGCTTCAAAGGGTCATGCCTTGACATGGGATAGGCTAAAAATTATGGGAAAATAGGGCCCCTCTTGGTGTGTTATGTGCAAGCGGAAGGAGGAAGATAATAACCATCTTTTCATACATTGTGATGTTGCCTGGAACATATGGTGTAGATTCCTCAATAATTGGGGATTGTCATAGGTCATGCCCAAAGATGTGAGTCACCTTCTAGATATTTGGTCTCTCAAGGCCAAAATTTCAAGACTATCTTTGATTTGGGATGTGGCTTCTACTGTCATCATTTGGGCTCTTTGGATTGAATGAAACCGACGTATATTTAGAAGTGAGGAGAGGTCGAGTGACTCAAGTTGGGACGACATTGTTAGCACCATTGGAGAGATTGGAACTGTGCACACTAAGAGAGATTGGGATCTCCCTAAGTCTGAAAAGAGGTGGGTTGATGTCTGACCTCTTTTCTAGTGGTTAAGGAAGAATCACGTCATGCCTTTATGCACAAAGATCATTAGGTGGGTGGCTCCGAAGAACAGGTAGATCGAATGCAACTTTGACGGTGCTGCCAAGGGGAATCCTGGAAGTGCTGGGGGAGGTGGCATCTTTTGAGATGAATTCGGTGGCACTAAGTTGATTTTCTCCTTTGACTATGGTTGTGTGTCAAACAACATTGTTGAGGCTAGGGTGGCTCTCTGGGGCATTATGATCGCTAGAGATAAGGGGTGGAGATGTTTATGGATTGAAGGCGATTCCAAACTAGTGGTTGATGCTTTGAATGGTGCCCCTCTTCATAATTGGAGGCTGGATGTGTTTGTAAAAGTAGAAAAATACATGCTGGAAGATATGGTGGAATTCAAGATTACTCATGTTGGCAGGAAAGGTAACCAAGTGGTTGATTGGGCTGCGAACATGGGAGTTGCAATGCATAGCAAGAATGGCGATAATTCAAAAATATGGGTTGAAAAATTTCCCCTGGATGTCTAGCTTTTGTTGGATGTGGATAGACCTTTCTAAGTGACTTTTGGATTCATTGGTCTCTTTTTTGGTCTTCTATTATGGCAGCATGTGATGCTTTTTTATGTTGATATTGGGAACATCCCTTATCTTGTTGTACTACTATGGGTTCCTGAACCTTTCAAAACTAGGTTTTTCTTAACAAAAAAAACAAAGTGAGTTATTTAATTAATATGAGATGATGACTTAATCAAATAAAAAATGATTTATTTAATTAAGAGATGAAATGTGATGAATTTAATTAAATAGAGATTATTTAATTAAATGATTAGGAGAGATATGATTCAAGATGAATTGGTGTTAGTAAAATCAGGATTAGGTGCATGTACATTTTACGTGTCTACATTTATTTGTTCTTTTATTATTTAACAATTAATTAAAGTTAGGAATAAGGCTTCTTCTCATCTTGGGAATATTCTTCCATATGAATATCAAACTAGTTGTGTACAAGTTTTTTGTAGATGGCTTTAACTAGAAAGTTAGTTATGAATGAAATAAATACAAAGGAGCAATTGATCCAACTATGATATGAAATACAAATGGTTGTGCAATTGTGTAGTCCATTTAGTGGAAATGTGATTACATAATGTTATTTTCAAATTATTTTCAATCAATTATTTTTTACTAAGAATTGAGTTGTATATTAATGATATCTTTAAGAAGTTACTTAAAATATGAATGGGGTATACTTATAACATTTTTGACTTCTTATAGAAAACTTATAGTTAATGGTAATTATTTTTTCATTATGTTAATTGAATAATTAAGGTTATGATTTATTATTTGTTAATCATGAGACTATTCTAGATTATTGAAAGAGTTATAGCTAATCATGTTGATTTGATTTCTATGAGTAAGGAATTCTTGAACTAATGAAATTTGGGAGGTAGTGGTAAAAGTAATTTTCTTAGGAGTAGAATTAAATACCAAATGGAATCAACCAATAACTATTGAATAAATTGAATAAAATTTTAAAGTTATAGGTAAACATGGAAATATTCACAATTAAACTTGACATCAAACACCTTCTTGGAGTGTGTTTGTTTACTATATTTTTTTATTAGGATTTTATCCATGGGCAGGTGCATGAAGATGGGTAGCCAATTTGTGGCCAATTTACTTTTTCATCTTGAAATAGTGAAAACGTGAGCGTGTTATAGTAAAATGCACTCACATTATGGCTTGGTAATGACCGAGCCTAGGATAGGTCATTACCAAGCCATAACGCGAGTGCATTCTGCTCACGTTATAACACACTCATGTTATGGTTTAAATTTCAAAAATTGTGCGCATTTTGAGTTCAAAAAATGTGTGCATTTTGAGTTCAAAAAATGTGCATTTTTTAAAATAAAGTAAAAATTTCCAAAATGCAAGTGTGTTATAACGTGCTTGCATTTTGGTCTACATTGAATTTGTTTTCTTCTCTTTTTCTTATCTATTTCTCCTTCTTATCTTTCAGGGAGACTATATACATGAAATAAACACTTAAGTATAAGTTGAAATTTACATATGGGCATTTGCTTTCTTATAATTTAAATTATATTTCATGTATATAGGTAGGATGTTTGAGAGTGGTTTTGGATCTCTAGGAGTTATAATGCA
>VDFB02000002.1:140820765-140857753 GCA_007258455.2 Sequoia sempervirens | reverse complement strand
ATGCACAAGAACACTACCTCATACACCAAGTTGAGGAGATTGAATTGTGTGGACCTATACACACAAGGTCAATGTGGATGGTTGAGAGGAACTTGAAATTTTTGAAGGCTTTGGTTAGAAAAAGAGAAAATTCAGAGGGTTCTATGGTGGAGGGATATATGGTATACTAGGCCATGGTGTATATTACTGAATATCTTCCTAAGTTTGCAACAAAGATCCATGTAGATCGCATTTGGGATCCCAACTCGATTAACAAATTCAAAAGGGAGTACTTGATGGGGAAAGGTAGATTGAGAAAAGTGAGAGGTAATTATAATACGTTTTATATTTGGTTTTTATGTGCATTGTATTTATTTAATTATTAATCTTCAATATACATCAATTATAAATTAAGGTCGTATACCGTGGTAATTAACTAATTGATGTAGACCTGGGAGGCTCAACTCAACCAACCTATTAACCTTCCTTTAAGAGGCTTCCAAAAAAATTAGAATGACCACTTTAAATAATCCAAACAACTCTCAAAGCCTGACAAACAACAGAAGTCATATTTCACACTTTGACTCCTTGAATCCTTGTAGCAGTGCAAACCTAGTTTTACCCAATAAGTCAAAAATTCCCAAAAAACAAGAAAAAAAATTGATGGTTTTAGACACCCATTTTGGTATTATTAAACATACTTAAAGGGAAAGTACAAGTCCTTTGGACCAAATCACCAAAATTACCCTTTCTAGGTTGTGTTGATTAGGTTGATTAGGTCTATTTTACAAAGCAACTAGTCTTTAAACTTGTCATATGCCTGTGAAATATTGGGGAAACAATTTTTATGCCTCCAAACCTCCAAATCTACAAAAATATTCCACTTGTACGGTTAGATTCTTTCCAAACCCAAAAACCCTTGTTTTAGGCCAAAATGATGAGGGTTTATTGAATCTCCCACTTCCACAACCTCCCAGACCTCAAAACCAACTTAGACACAACCCATTAGGTCTGAACATGGGTAAAATTTTATAAAATCAAATCTTCCATACATATTTTTTTGAAACCTAGGCTTGAACCTCTCATTTCACATGATTTTCTTCACAAAACTCTTGAGGACAACAACTATACCTTCTTTATTTCTCATCCTACGCCCTATTCAAGATCTTGTATTTTGAATCATCAACTATCAAAAACCTTTACAATGATCCCTTTATGCCTTTTAAAGGCCTTTACACCTCAACTACCAAACAACCACCTCTACAACTGACTTTTTAATCTTTTATGATCACATAAAACATAAAACACACTAATTTCAAGGTTGTTAACATCACTATTGAAATGTTTAAATTTTTTTAACTTTCAAATGTATTGATATAGTTGGTTGAGAGTGGGATGCACTAAATTTGTACTTCGTAAACAATCTTGATTAGATGATGGTATGGATTGAACGATGTCAACAATCTGGTCATGCATTAACATGGGAAGGTATGGCTTCATTGGTTAAAGAAGATCATCGTAATGGAGATTCCAATGTTACACCAAGGGAAATTGATTTATCATATGGTTTAAGAGATAAATAGGTACGTATAAATATATTAATCACCCATATTATTTAATTATTTTCAATTATATTGATGTATATATATGTTGAAATTTTTTTCTTTGCATACATTCAGCCAAGAATAAATAAGTTTATCAACTGATGATATTACAATAATTTTTACATGTTTGACATATTGTAGGTGAAACACCACAAGGCTATGTGGTGCAATGGTCATAAATTTTGAATCAAAAAGTTGGATGACACGAAGAAAACTTGTGATTCTGGGATAAGTGCAGTCTTTCAAGTGACTAATGTTTCATCTAGAAGCAACATACATCCAAAAGTCTCAGAAAATTGATACTATGGGATTTTGGATGATATACTTGAGTGTGACTTTAAGTCCTTCAAATTAGTTTTTTTCATCGTCTTATGGTACAAGCTATGATTGAATGAAAATGATCTCGAGAGAACTGTTATTGATCATGATAATGGATTTACCATGGCTAATACAAGGTTTGATCGAGCGAGCTACAAATGAGCCCTATGTTCTTCCAAGCCAATGTGAGTAGGTATTTTACTTAGAGGTTCCAGGTAAACTGGGTTGGTCATTTGTTGTTAGACATGATCCAAGAGGAAGGCCAGTAAAGTATAATGTGGTGGAAGAAGAAGATATCGAAGAACTAGAAGATGATGTAGATGATTAGGATTAACAGTTAGTTGATGATGTTCCTAACAAAGATGCCGAAGAAGAGGAACTAGAACATAATGATGTAGGATTTAATGTTCATGAAGATGATATCCATGTGGATGATGACATTATTGAAAATGATATCAATGATGATGATGATGATATGACCAATCCTTACAATGTCGAATCTAGATCAGATGATACAGACAAAGAATTGGATGAATAAGAAGATCAATGACATTGAAATGTATGAGTTATGCAATTAAATTATCTATTTAATATTAATTTCTTGATAGAATTATATTTGACTTATGTGGTTACATAATTAATTCATAATGTTTTTAATTTTTATGCCATTACATAATTAATTCATGATGTACTTTTTAATGTTTAATTTTAATTCATGATGTCACAACTATTGTAGCTCTCCTAGAAATTTCTATATGATCATAATGAATAGTGTTTTGGGAAATTTCATGAAAGATGACACATTGATCGTAGTAGTGAAATAATTGCAAAGTCATTTGTATTTTTTAGACCAATCACCCTTCACAATGTCAATTTTATGATCATCTCCAATTTTATTACTAGGACACATAAGGTAGGATTTGATTGGCTTATCTTGGAGGAACATTGTGGCTTTTTGTAATGTAAGAAAATTTTGGATGGGGTAGTTGCTATTGCTAAGGTGGATCACTCCTTTTTGCAAAGGCCATACACTTATGATTGGGTCAAGTGTTCTTTTCTTTAGAAAATTCCTATTGCCTTTTTGATAGGTTATGATTTGATTAGATGGGTTATGAAGCACTTATTTCAAGTAATTTATGTCTATTTTAATTTGTAATTTATTAAATTCAAACACATCCAAAATTACATCCCTTGCTTTAATTGATTATTATGTTATTTAATTATTAACTCAAATGACACCTCCAATTTAACTATATAGATCTAATTGAATATATCTAAAGTGTTGAACATTTTTAGATCAAATTTAGTAATTAACTCAAACAACTTTTTCAATTTAACTAACATCTTTTAAGATATTAAAGAAATATGATTTATGAAATAAGTATATTTGAGTGAAATTAAATATGATTTGTATTCCAATATAAAAACTACAAAGAATGGAAACAATTCTTTCAACACATAAACTATTATGTAGTAGTCAATTAAAATGAAAAAATCTTACTCTATATTAGTTAGGATACACAACTAAGAAAATGATCTAAATAGTTTAATAATTTGACCATTAGCATATAGCAATTTCTATAGAGTTGTAGATTTGTTCCATTTCAAAAAAACAAAACAATATTAGGTAAATAATCAAACATCTTTCATTTCTATAGTGACTTATTTATCCTAGAGGAACTAGGTATATGGTATACAAAGAAAACCAACAAACCCACAACTACCCCTATTTTGAAGGAGTTTAGTTTTCTCCCCTTCCTGATCTCCCTAATATTGTCTAATTACTTTAAAGAGACCAAGGGTCATAACAAAACTTTATTCAACCCACTAAATAGCTTGGTTAATGAAACTTGACAAAAGCAACAAAACAATTGCTACATTTGGAATTTCATGTGGAATAAAGTGTGGTGGCAATACCTGGATAAACTTTATTTTAGAAGGCTGACATAGAGATAAAGGATTAAGGGGAGGTCGATAAAGATAGGGAAATCAGGATCAAGAGAGAGGATCGCGCGGATCAGATCGATCTCGATCCGGGTCAGATCGACAGGATCTCTCGGATCGATCAATCAGATCAAAATCGATCGTCGAGACAATCAATCCGGAGGCGTCAATCAAAAGATCGATCCGCGTCAGGCGATCGATCAGGATCAGGATCACGTCACAATCTGGAATCAGATCGGATCCAACGTCAGAATTATAATCATCAATCAGATCAAAACAAAGATGACAGATTCAAGGAGAGATGGTGAATGAGAGGGGCAAGAGGGAGGGATAGCTCAATAGATAGAGGGGGGAAGAGGGAGTGACATAGATAGTGGGAGATATAGAGAGATAGAGATCGATAAGGAGAGATATATCAATCGCCCTCCCTATATCTCTATCTATTCATCCTTATCTCTTTATCTCTCTACCTCTCTCTATCTCTTTGTCTCCCTTTCTATTTGTATGTTTCTCATTATCCCCCCTCTCTCTATATTTTCTTCCCTCTATTTATCTTTGTATACTTATTATATTAATGGGTACATTGAAGAGGTCTTAAAGGAGAATTATCATATCTATAATCAAATGGCATGGTACATATATTGTTTTGTTGGAAAACAAGTTTCAACTGCCATTTAATGCTAAACCAGGTGTAGTGTAATGGTAAAATCCACTAAAATATCAGGTAAAAGCCTATATATACTATTATATAATAATAAATATAATTATATTATATATAATTTAATCTAATACTAATATTATATTAAATATATATTATATTAATTTTATATGTATTTAATAATTTTGTTAAAAAAATATAATATATAATTATAATAATTCGAATAATTATATAATTTATTTGTAAATATAGCTAATATATACTTAACTATATTGTAGAATATAAAAAAATAGCTAATTGGCACCAAAATTTTCAATTTAATTAACATACTCTAAAAACATAGGTTGTCAAATTGGAGAAGTGAAAGGTCAATACGAGTGCCGAGGAATAGAGGAAGAGTTTTGATCAAGAGTGAAAACAAGGTCCATACCAACATTGAGGAAGAGATTGGATTAAAACAAGGTCAATACCAACGCCGACAAAGAGTTTGGAAGAGTGAAAACAAGGTGAATACTAGCACCGAGGAAGAGTTTGAAGGAGTGAAAACAAGGTCAATACCAGCACCAGGGACAAGATTGAGGGCACTCAGGAAAAATCCATGACCAAGGGACAATGAGTACTGTAAGTTTGGCACCCCCATTCTCTTTAACCTGCATTTTTCATGCCTAGTTTCCAATTTAGATGCAATCTTTACGCATGCATAATAGGGATAATAGGAGCTTCATGCCTTGAACAGGGGTTTCAAATTCACCTCAAACATTCAATGGGAGTAAATTTGTGTCAACCTCTATGATATTGCACTCAAGTTTTGCACCTAGAGCATGCATGCAAAAAGATCATGAAAACATATTAACACACAGGATCACACATGCAAAGAGATTCATGCCAAGTAGAAAAAAAACCTTAGATAAAAGCTCATGGTTCAAAAATGATATGCACAGAGATCAACCTAATACATGGTCTTCACATGCCATAATGGTTTGTACTTTATTATTCCAATGCTAAATGTGAATCTTCGAATTCTTTGCAGATTGGCCTTTACTTCATCATGCACAAGCAACTTACAAACCCAACAACTTATATTAATAGCCTCAAAACAACAATGTACATAGGTAATTAAAACCCAAAACCTCTCTCAAGTGCAAAAATACCTTGAAGAATATGTTGGTTAATATTTTCTTTGCTCAATGCTTCACAAAACAAAATGGAAACACAAAACACATATCCATATACACAACAAAAATTTGTATGCAATTTTTTTTAGGAACTTGGATCTCATGGCTTTCACAAGTACCCTACACAAAGAGAATTGTTTACACAAAAGGAGGGATATTGAATG
The DNA here is from genome assembly GCA_007258455.2 of Sequoia sempervirens. Taxonomy (NCBI): domain Eukaryota; kingdom Viridiplantae; phylum Streptophyta; class Pinopsida; order Cupressales; family Cupressaceae; genus Sequoia; species Sequoia sempervirens. The sequence goes on along the minus strand of VDFB02000002.1, from coordinate 140,851,911 downwards.
TAAACAAAAAAACATTTTAAATTTAATTATGCAATAATAATAGGTCATAAATGAACCCGTTTTGCTTTGATATCATGATTGAGAACTCATAATTAAGTCCCACTAACTTTTGAGGTTCAATTTGTTGGTGGGAACATGTTATTCTTTGTTGTACGACCTACCTCAAATCTTATGTCCACAAAGTTGCTAAAAACATAAAACAATAAGAAAAATTTTGAAGGTACAACTAAAAAGGGGTTATTTCCTTTTGGCCTCCTCCACCTCTTATATTTCAACATAGCATGGAATTACGCTTAAATAACATAAAATCAAACATATGGAGTTTATAGGGGCAAAGGATCCCAAGTATATGCTAGGCTAAGCTAGATCTAATTAATGGGAATAGAGGCATCAAATTCTTCTTTAATACCTGCACCACAAACATATGCAAGGAAAGGTCTCCTCCCTTCTTGGTAGTGATAACCTCCTCCACACACAACCCTTAAAAATTATGAATAGAGGAATATAATCTTTGAAGAACTCAAAGTTGATTCTCTCCTACTTGATGCAATTAGTCATTTTATCCTTACAAACATTTATAGTGATTACTAGAGGCACATAGACCAATTCTTCATAATAGAAGAGTTTGATCATACTTTTCCAATGATGGCATTATGAGAAAACCTTAGGTTAAATGAATAATTCCTAGCTAAGTTCTTTAAATCATGTCCAATGGTATAAGAGAAGACCACTACTATGTGTACTTGGATACCATGGAGAAAGGATCTTTGGGCTCTTTCATCAATCAAGGTATTGTTAAATTTTAACACCTAAAAGTGATAATTAAGAATCTTTCCTACGATGGTGGCCAAATATGCTTCTCAACACCTAGATTACAAAATATTTTTCAATATCATTGCCATCACAATTAAACCTATTGCTTGAGATATATTCATACAAGTAAACAAATTGTCTTTCTTGATACTAGATACATTCTAGACAATTCAATCCTTGCATCAGAGATTGTTGAATGGGCCCAACAAACTACTCATGATGCCCAAGGTACTATTAAGTTAAATATGATTATATCAAATGTCCTTTCATGACCTTTGAATGAAGAACCTTCATTCAAAAATGATGCCATGTCAAGACTTTAAAATGAAGGTATTTTTTAATTTAAATATTTCATGTCCAAAATGCTTTATAAAAGGAACCTTTGCATGAAGGACCTTCAAATCAAGACCTTAATTCAAAGGTCCTTCATTAGAAGATCCTTCATATGAAGGTTCCTTTAATGCCATCCCATTATAGCTCTTAAAGTTATTAGAGATATTTTTGTTTTGAAGTAGAGATTGGACCATCAAATAGTGTCACCATGACTCTACCAAGATATCTATCAAATTTGACAAACCCTATCTTACCCAAGCCCCTTTACCCCTAAAAGGATTATAGCCCTACCCGATAGGACAATCAAAATAAAATCCACATATAAGATTCTATTAGGCCCAAACCAATGAACTTAGAAAATTAATATATGCCCCTAAAAAGTCTCAAAATATTATTTCTTGTCAGTGGATAGTAAAAGAGAAATGTACCAAAACAATGCTGCTCCAGGAGGCCTAATTGGTAGGCTACAATAGGACAGTTGACTATCTAGGCTCTCCCTTTCACCCTAAATCCTTGAAATAGGTTTTTATAGGTTAGTTTCACCCATGTATATCACTCCTAAGTGCCTTCATAGTTAAAATAACCCTAAGCAAGCAAAACTCAACTTTTTGCTTCATAATCTAGGCTTGTCACATGAGGATGCCAGGCCTAGAACATTGCAAAAATTCCTCCACATAGCATTTCATTCTCTAGAACCTTGAAAATATGAAAATATACACAAATATCTTCCATCCCACCAAGAATTAGTATTATTACAATGTGGAGATGGAAGAAAGAGCCATTCTTCAGTTTTCAGACCAGTTCTTGCTAAAATGGAAATATTTTCTTTTATACTCAATAAAAACTTGTCAAATCACCTCCAAAATAAATCCAGGTCTACCCTCTATCCAACCATAATAGGATTTTACCCGTACAATATGTATAGAGGCCATACCACGCAGTAGAACAAGAAATTTACACAGATTTTCCAAAAAATAGCAAGCTTTTGCATTAGAACTTCAAAATGATTCATCAACCCACATGCCTCAACCAAGAGAGGCTTATTTATATCTTCAACCAACCTTCTCAACATCCCACAACTTAAATTTTAATTGGTTGTACATTGGGAACTAACAAAACATCATTTAGACACCTAATTGCCTAGTTAAGGCAAGTTAATACAACTTCCACAAGCCCGACTACAAAGAGCCTTCAAGAGGTGTCAAAAGGAATCAAAACCATTTCAAAACACCAAGGAAACTCCCCTCAACCACCTGGTTGCATCATAGCATTTTCATTCTTTAATTTTCCTAGGTGCACCAAGCTTACAAAGTGAGGATGGAGACCTTGTGATTACATTGAAACTTATCACCAAGACTCAAAACCTACTACAAGCCTTTGAAGATGGTACTTAGGACCTTATTACATCTTAGACAACTTGAAATCAAAAAAAAATCAAAATAAGGCCTCAAAGAGGCATGGAAACCCAAGGTGCCCCTGCACCAAACCAACGTCCACAACTGACTTACAAACAATTAACAACCCATTATTTTGCAAAATTTCAATTTTCACAACTTTTAATGTCAACAATTGCAATGGGATGGGAATACAATATGATAGAAGTGGGATAAGAAATGCATCGTTTGAAGCATCCAACCAATATGCAAAGATGAAAGAAAGTGCTAACCCCCACTTTTAACTTTAAGTTTGTTGGGTAGCCAATTCTTTTAAGTTATCATATCCTACCATCATACATAATCAAAATGTTGTTGTTTCAAATGACTATGAGCACTAACTTTCACTATTTGAAGATGTTGAAACCTTGTCATAGAGAACTATAACATTGATGCAACCACTCATCCTACCTTAAAACATACCAAAAGTCTCCTAGCAATTAGACATAGGAAGATTTAAGATGACTTAAACATTTTTTATTTCCAAAGCATAAACTTATGATGACTTAACTAGTCCTAGTACACACTTCCTCCCCGTTAACCACTTAGACATATGGATTTCATCAGTGGACAGCTGAACCACCTCACACGTGCACCTGAATTATGTCTATTAGTGTTCTAATTCATCTTTTTCAAGACAGCTTAAACCGAAATATTATGTATGGTGAAACCATTCTTCTGCACAATACATTTGAGGCATTGGTTGTGTAACTGGTGGACCATAGTCACATTTAAGGCTAGTTACAAAGTTTAAAGTCATTAACTGCAAGGGACAGTCTCCTTCATACATTGATTTAATTTTTGATGGACACATTTGAACGGTAGTAACAATAACTTGCAATCTATCAAGACTTGATTACCTTATAACTAGTCAAATTCTAGTGATGAAATGATAGATTAATCATAATGTCACCATGAAAGAACTTCATCCAACATCCTTATGAGTGCAGGTACCACCAAATAGGTATTTGTCAGATTTGTCTTCCTCGAGCGAGGGAAATTTAGGAAGAGAAGAGGAAAGTGAGACATGTAGTAGGTCTAAAAGAGGGAGATCAACTAGAGGTCAAAAGATTAGAAGAAAATTTTGTAAATGCATGGAATTTTTTCTTGCTAAAGGGGGGTCATGTTCTTATGATGATCAGATCATATGCAACATCGAGGTGCCCTTGAGGTACAAACATCTACAGAAATAATGGGTACCCAAGGAACTTCCTCCAATAAACACTAATTTTTGTGTCAATGAGAGGATATATCTCATAGCACCATCGTCATTACATGGTTTGGGCCTATTTTGCATGGAAAAAATAAAGGTTTCTTACGACAAAGTTACTGAATTGATGGAGTATGTTGGACCCTGTTATAGTTACAAAGATTGGATACAATTGGTTCGATATACATGAAGTATGCGTAGGTATGCACTGTCAGCAAATTATATACAACTAAAAGATGAGGATTAAAATAAAGGAGTGGCTATGTACATTGATGGAAGGCCAAAAGCATCAGGGAATATTGTAGGTTTTATAAACAATACACAACCTAGGTCAACAAATAAGCAACCCAATTGCATATTTAAGGCGCATGAGGGAAACGGTGTATTCGTATGTGCAATAAAATCAATAATTGCAGGGGAAGAGTTGCTAATCAATTACAATTTGAATCACTTAGATACAAACATAGTTACTATGGGGGTGGTACGTACTATATACCATTTCACCCAACCTCCAATTAATGACTCCAATATACCATTTTATTATTATGTTTTTTTCGTAAGTCTATTGGTTTCATTTTGGTAATGTTCTTTTATATATATTTTTTGTCACAGTGAGACATTGATCGTACGGGGAAGGCTTCAGCCCAGACCACATATCATGATGAATCTTCAGGCGCTTCTACCTAATAGGTTTACCTTATTGTAATTGAACAAATTAGATACAAGAAAAATGTTTTATTATTATGTTTTTTTCATAAGTTTATTGGCTTAATTTTGATAATGTTTTTAATATTCTTGTTGTAGTCAACTGATCGGGGAAAGGCACTAGTAGTAGAGGAGAGTATCCATAGGGTCAAGGTGCAGTCATTGTTATTAGATGATGACATCACATATTCAACAAACCCTCTCGATATGATAAGGAAGAAAAAAAAATGCAATGAAGAAATCCTTCAATTGTTATTCATAGTGCCTCAAATAGATGAGATAAGAGAGAGGGTTAAAATATTGAATGAGAGAGTACAAAACTAGCAAGTAAGCTGTCTTGAGGTCTTTAATTATAATGTAAGTTCATTCATGGTTTTATATTTTTTACTCTTTCATGTCATGAACTAAAATATGTGTTGTTTTTACAGGATTTTTTGTGTCCTCATGATGCTACTAGCTATGATCAAGGTACTGCAGGTGCTGCCCGTAGAGTAGGGGTTGGTACAAGTGTCCATCTTGATCTTCCTGCACATACATCACATCATCTGACCCCATCATTCATGCCTATATTGTTGATTAAAATGTCGGCAACACATAGCATGTAGGCATCAGGTAGTACTGGTGATGTTTTAGCAACGTTTCCTGGATCTTCCCGTATTACTAGTACAGGAACATTTCCCATCACATTTGTGGTGATGGAGGATTTCGTTCCCATAAAGATAGAGAAGATCTCATGTAATTTAAAATGTTTTAATTATTATTATGTATAATCCTATTGAAATTTACTTATTGATCACTCTTTTTAGACTAATAATCCCATGATCATTTTGCAGGAAATGATGTTTTTTATAAACATCTAGGTGATATGACATTGGAGCTCTTCGAGCCCACCATACATACACGGTGGAATTCCCAAATTCAAGATTTAAAAGATGAGCTCATTAACCGTTTAGCTGTGTTGTTTGGTGATAAAACATTCAATCGAACCAAGGTCCTTAAGAAAGTTGGTACCTATCTAAAGTAATGTGAGGGACCAATATAGGTCACATTTAGAGAAGAACAAAAAGTACAAGCATCCCCCCATGATTTCGAAGAGGGAGTGGAAGGACCTGGTGTCAGATGGAAAGGAGAAGGCTGAAAAGAAAAAAGGAAAGACACCACCAGGCCAAGGAAGGTATGTGATACTATCAATAATGTAATTATATATTGATTACTCTTTCTTCTTACATAATGCAATGTATTTCAAAAAATTTAGAGGCTACCTAACACATCGAAGGCAACAAAGGAAAGACTAGAAAAACACGGGCAACACAAACTTGGCCCTGGTGGTTATATGAAATTAGTTGCACAAATTGTAAGTATCAATAAATGAAATATTGGATCCAAATAATAAATTGCAAACAATTTTGGTTTTATCACACCATAGAAGCAAAATTCATGATATTATGCAAAAATGTAGGGCTCTAAATTTAATAGAATGCCCACAGAAGAGGACATGAAGGTTTCCTTCCAGCATGGCTATTAAGTCGTGGCTAAATGCCTAAGAGTCTTGACTGGGAAAACACAATCTTCCATTGCATCCAACATGCAGGTAAATAAACTCAATAAAGTTTATTTAAAATTGAATACTTGTGCAATCTATTCAATATTAATTTCCACCATAAATTAATCATGTGCCTATTTGTTTTAAATAGACAAGCAATGATAATACTGCACATGACATTGGAATGCAACTTGGTGAGGGTGGAGCACAACCTATAGATGAAGGTCATGGTGTGCATCCTGGTACTGTATGTATTCATGTGCTATACAAAACGCAATAAGGATTAATACAATTAAACATCTTTAATTGCAATTGGTGTATTAATTAATGTAACCTTTCGTGTTTGAACTTTAAAGCATGTAGAGCGTGATCAACATGTTGAGCATGATCAGGCTAGAGAAGATCAAGAACATGATGTGGCCCCATTAGAAAAAGAGGGCCACTCTAATGTTCTTTTAAACATATTTAATTGCAATTGGTGTATTAATTAATGTAACCTTTCATGTTTCAACTCTGAATCAGGATTTAGAGGGTGTTCAACATGTTGAGCATGAGGCTATAAGACAAGATCAAGAACATGATGTGGCCCCATTAGGTAAATAGCACCACTCTAATGTTCTTTTAATTAATAAAATACTTGTAACAATAATAACAAAACATATCAATTTAATAGAATTTCTTTGTTATTGCAACAGACCCCCCTTGCATCGGCCTCCATGTCGTGATCAATACAGGACTAGGCATACATTAAGATCATGAGTAGAGGGTAGAACAACTGAAGGGGGGACAAATGATTTAGAAAATGATACTCCACTTAAAAAATTTTAAGCTTCAAAAAAGAAACAAAAAAAAAAGTGATTGTAATCATATTATGACAACCATATTTTTGATAATATGTAAAAATTGAATGAATGAATGTTATATGTTAATGAATGAATGTTATATGTTATTAATGGATGAATGAATGAATGTGGATATGTTAATGAATGAATGCTATATGTTATTAATGGATGAATGAATTATTAATGTTATATGATCAGAAATGGGGAATTCAGAGTGATGTGAGGGGGGGAGGGGCCAAATGAGCTTCCATCGTCACGCAGTTCACCTTGTTAAGTAGAGAATATTAAATTATTCTTGAAACAAAGAGAAGCTCAATCCAACTACATCCAAGTATCTTTTTAATTCCTCTATGTTTCATCAATCTCTTTACTATTTGAACCTTGTACAAATGTTTTACATGAAGAACCCATTATTGTGAAATGTGCCTCCAATTGAGTAAACTAAATCCATGCTCTACATCATAATTTGAAGTTGTTTCCATTCCAATGTTTTGAGTTTAGTTTTTTTGTATGGCTTTGTATGAATACCACATTTTGTTGTGGGTGGATTTGGTTTCAAATCTCTGTTTCTTTTGTTTTTAGTGGTGACAACTCTAAAATTTGACTTTTTGTGCATAATAGGTTAGAGGAAAATTTGACAACTCTAAAGGGTTTAGAGGCATGATTGAGATAGATACACGGATATTTGGATCTTGTTGTTGATGGGAGGATTCCACTTAACCATGAAATTTTGTACCATCTGGGCATGTGCAGGATCATGATGGGCCAAAAAGTGGCGATATGATGGGTATGTGTAGGGTATGTGGCTGACGACTTTTTTTAACCGAAAATTGATGAAACAAAAAGGGTTTTTAAAGGATATTTTCAGCTTTCCACCAATATAAATTATGCTTTACTTTGAATTTAATAAATAATTATTATTCATTTTCTATTTTAATTACGACTAAAGTCTTGATTGATAGGTTGATTGAAAAACATCTATAGCTTTCAAATGATACCACATTGTTTGAATCCAAAACATGCATCACATTCTATGCTTCACATAATATAGGATTAAAAAAAATAAAAATTGAATTTCATGAAGTTTTGACCAAGTTAAGTCGGATTTGAGTTTTATATTTTTAAAAGTTGTAATAAAAAATCATAATTGATTATTTACTTGGAAAAAAATTACAAAATGCATCACATCCGGACATGAGTCCTCTACTTATATCTAAAATATTATAAAAAAATATTATCATTTTATTGTGGTTAGGGTGGTCAGATAGACACCTACTTCTTATTTTTTTCCAAATTTTAAGTAATATTGCATTTAAATTTCAAACTTTCACCAAATAGATTTAAAAAAATAAACTTAGTAGTTTAGAAACTACATTAAATTTTCTATAGATTCTATTCTTACATACTTTTGAAATAATATAGATAACTTTTTCAAATTTTTATGTCAAGTTGTCTAACTCTAATTTTTTGAATTTTTGCCACTTAAGGGCCTATTTTTTTCCATGATGATCCTGCACATACCCATCTGTAGGTATGCAAAAATTTCTCTACTTACATTCATTCAACTTACTATCTTCCTTACACTTGTTAAGCCACAACCATAACTAGCACATTGTCATAATGCTTCAATCTCAATCATTAATCTTTGTCTTGACAAAAAGGATAATAGGCATTAATACATTACTAAGGGTAAACATGTTTCATAAAGACCTATGTAGGATAAACCACAGTCTACCAATCCATTAGAGACTCACAGTGCATAAAACCATTAAAAATACATCATAGTCATAACCTTTGCTAAGGGAACAAGATAGTCTTTTGGATTGTTTACAAATTAATATCTATGATCACTTTACATGTCTTGAAATTTGGCATGTAAAACCTAAGACTCATGTCCTCATATGCTTCATGCCTCCAAGTATGTCCCAAAAAATTTCAAGGCACAAGTCTTTCCACAAAAAACTTCATGCTCTATGACTCCTGCTCTATGATCTATTTTATTGCATTTGTTCTCTCAACGTTGTTTCTTTTGTATGTCATTGCATAAAAAACCTAATTAGAGAATCATTCACATCCTCTACTTTACAACATCAAAACCTAATTAGAGAACCATTCACATCCTTTACTTTACATCATATCATTCTGCATTGCAATTGTATCCCTTCAAGGAAAAACAATCAAACACCTATACCAAATCACTAAGGAACATTAACAACCATCTATACCTTCTCACTATAACCAATTATCATACTTTCAAGACAATAGGTTCATCATCTACTTCACAATGCTATCCATTCCAACTTACTATCCTTTTTGCAGTCAAGGCATCATTCATGCATATTAGATTCACCATACCTAAATCATTAAAAACAACATACATTGTCTTCTATACCTTATCCTTCACCAAAACACCAAGGGCCATGTTTAAAAAACCAAATGAAATTGCTAATTTTTCACTATGGTGGTAGATAAATGATTCTTTTTTCTTCTACTCCACAACATTAAGTAAAATTCTTGAAACTAGAAATACCCTGTTGCCTCCATGTGCCAAGCCAATTTCTCCAATATAGACTTATTAGGTGTCACCAATATAGAAAAGTTGTGCAATCATCCCATAAAATATTCTTTATTCTGAGTCATCTTGAGTTTTCCTATAGAAATAATGGTTTTGCTATGTGATTATGAGATCATCAAATCATTGAGCTCTACACCCACCTTTCTAATTTCAATATTGTAGGATTTGAGATTTTTTCCTTATATTTCCATAGGTATTTCTTTATTCCTCTCAAATTTATGCATTCATGTGTCATTTGAGAGGGTAACTCCATAAAGGTTTTGTCACAATTGAAGAATAATGCATTAGCTTATGTCCATCACAAAAATATCAAGGGTTATTATGGGGAAATTTGATAGGAAATGAGTAGATCCCAGAGTATGTTACAGGCCTTCATACTACAGCCTTGTTCATGATAGAAGATTCTTGTTTTGTGACATGGAAAGAATACATTAAGTGATTGACAGACCAAGGATAGTGAACTATGTTGGAATATATGAAAGGGAAGTGATCAAGAATCTTCTACTATGGCAAGGCCAAGAGACATAGGTGGGTAGAGATCTTAAGCACAAGTTTGTGACAATCAAGATAAGGAATCAATGTTAAAAGATAGAGCATAGTCCATTAGAAATCATTGGATAGTCATGAATGCTAAATGATCATTAAGAATGTCAAGGGGCAGTGACTTCATCTCAAGAGATAGTCATTTAAAATACATGTCAAGTGGACTGTGCAAAGATAATTGAAGATAGTGAAAAGTGACAAATGTAGTGTCAAATGAAAGAGACAACCATTTCTTAAAACTAGGGATAATCATAACAATAAGTTTAATACTCACCATAAAATGATGAAGAAACAATAATATAAGGACAGTCATTATAATGTTTAGTATAATGACCATGAATTCAGATTTTAGGATAGCCTTGGTCCATTAAAGGAATTCATACGAAGGACAAGTCATGACTATCCTCAATGACGAGTAAGATTTAAAGATAGTCATATCATCATGACTGTCTAGACATATTGATAGTGATAAAAATTTCATGAGGTGCAAGACAATAGTAGATAATAGCAGCAAGGCAGTGAATTATTTGATAGAATACTTTGGTAGACATGTATGGAAAATGTTGTAGCATAGACAAGGCAGTGAACTATTTGAAAAATTTCCTCAAATAAATGTGGTCTCATGGAATGCCATGACAAGCTAATGCAATTGGCAATTGCTCCTAGTTATTAGTTACACAATGTGAAGTAATTGGATAATTGGTTAGGTTAACTATAATAAACTATATTGTAATTGAAATTTCGTCATCTATCAACTTCTAGTTATTAGTTATGCAATGTGAAGTAATACTTTGAGTTTGAAAGGTGTGCAATGCAATGAATGTAATCAACGATATGAATATAAACTACAAATATCTATTTTCTACAATTCATTTCTTAAACTCTTTATTTTATTTTGTATTATATTATCTAATTGAACATATTTTCATTTGGGGAATAGGATAAGATAGGCATGATTGTAGATTTTGAAGGTGCATTATAGACTCTTCGTAGGTATTTCTACCAGGGCAGTTGCCACTACAACATATTGCAAGCCTAATTTTCATATTGCTTCATTTAGCATCACCAATCATCTCCTCAAGAACATTGTCCCTATTTAAAATGATGGAAATAGTTTTCATCTATCACAACAATTTCTATTTAAATAGTCATTTTTGTGCATATCGTAGAATCATTGCATTCTAAGAGATGACATCTCTTTGAGCCATTCCATCAAATAGTTCATGTGCATTATCTATACTTCCACATTTTGAATAGATGTCTACTAGAGCATTTCAAACTATAATATTTGACAAAACTCCCCCTTCTAGTATGTTATGATGGATGTCCATACCCTGTTCCAAAGCTTCCCTTTTGGCACAAGAAGGGAGGATGTTGACAAAGCTTGTCGAATTTGGCTTTACACCAGCCAATTACATTTGCTTTAAAATTTCTAAAGCCTTTTGAAAAAATCTATTTTGTGCATATCTTGCAATCATTGCAGTCCATGAGACCACATTTCTTTAAGACATTTTATCAAACAGTTCACGTGCCTTGTCTATGCTTCGACATTTTGCATACATGTCTAATAGGGCAGTTGCAACTACATTTGATGAAGTTCCTCTATCCTTTATTTTTTGATGGATGTCCATACCCTATTACAAAGCTATCCTTTTGGCATGGGCAAGGAGGATGTTGGAAAAATTTGTGGAATTTGTATTTACACCCACCAATTGCATTTTCTAGACTAGCATGTTTGCAAATGGAATACTTAAAAGAAAAAAAATCATTGTTTCATCGAAATTTTGATGAACCCAACCGACGAAACACCAAAAGCATCTGGCAAAATTGCTATACCTCTGAGAAAATTTTCAACATTATTAATTTCCCCTTTTGTCACTATTTTGATGCATTTCTGGTGGTGTTCCGATGTTTTGGCTGATTTGTTCCACTTGTGTTCTAGCTATTGTTCGTTGCTAGATTGACACACATTTCGTTGATATTCTGACGAACACCTAATCACCTTTATCATGGCAAAAAAAGATGAATTTAGGTCATGCTTTCAACAGTTTAAGGTTTGTCAGGAAATTGACGAAAATTATTTCAGTGGTTTGTCGGTGTTCCGACAATAGTTTGTCAAAATTTCAACAAACGTTCGTTGGAAATTGGAGCCAAATACAGTAGTGGGTTTTGCATCAATAATCAATCAATTTTAGTACTTAGTTTCATTTACATCATTGCATTTAGTCTTAGTAACATCATACAATCCTTTAATTGAGTGAACCACCACAATTTTGGTGCTCTATCTCTCTCCTTTTAGGTGAAAAGATCTTAAGAGTGTAAGAGAATTACATAGGACAACTCAAAATTGATGGTTCAGTTGCATTATTTGTTCAAGTTTAGATTTAGGTTGAAGCATGGTCTCATCTAGAATAGAAGTTGTGGGAGTGGATAGCGACATATGGTGAATAGACAATTCGGCTATTCATTTGGCTTTGAACTTTTGATAGGCAATAAAAAGGAAGTCTTTGTGAGGGGTGATGGGTTCCATAGGTTCAGACCAAAAGGCTTCTAAGGAAAAATTACCTTTAGAGGACAATGGATTAAAGCCACTATAGTGTATGGTAAATATCTCATTTTCAAGTGGAAACTTCAAACATTTCTAAACAATTGAAGGGATGACTTTCATCAAGCGAAGCCAAGGATGACCTAGCCGCAGATGAAACTGATCCTATTGTGGAATGATAGAGAATGTTACATCTAATGTTTTAGGTCCTATCTATAATGGGAGTATGATCAATCTGATTGTAGGGCATGCAAAAATAGTATGTGTTTTAATCCATTCGGTTTGTTTGTCATAATCATCTTGAAAAAGATCATGTAATACTAAAAATTCTTTCGTGGTCACATTCTCGCCACAGGCAGGATCTATTAATATCCCATTGGTGGGCTTATCATAGATTCGGTGAGCTATGTAAAGAGGACCATCGAGAAGGTTTTTAAGTATATGTCATGAGAAGAAAAATTAATATCAAGAGATTTCTTTTTTTGGCCCTTATGAGGGATAACGTTTATTGTTCCTACCATTTCATCAATAGGATTAACATGTGTAACATTTGGAGTAATATCATGTTGTTCATTATTTGTATCGACATTCATCACATCATTATTTGAAGGTTCACTGGCTTTGACAAATGAAACATTGTGTTTGGGCATGGGGTTGGTAAATATTTGTAAATTTTGATTAGGGGGTGCAATGTACTTATTGCCTTTATCATTAACACCCGCAATGGATAGATGACCAAAATCAATGAGGTCTTGCACTACGTGTTTGAGACACTCACATTGTTTTATGTCATGTCCATTTTGGTGATGAAAATGACAATAAGCATTTGGTTTAAAGGTGGGGGGTAAAGGATTGGCAATATCAAGTGGTTTGACTGTAGGTAAAGTGATCATATATTGTTGTAGCAGTTGATTCATTGTATTATGGAGAGTGTCGGGTAAGGGGGTAAATTGTCTATTCAAGTCCCCATAGATAAAGGGAATTATTGCTTTAATAGCTACCACTTGATTATGAATAGGTTGAGTTGGTTGCGGAGGAGGGGGATTAAACTATAAAAAGCCTATGTTTGGTTTTCTAAAGTTTTGCACGTTGTTTTGGTTACTTTGTTTAGACTCCTCAACTTAGCTAGGAGTGGAATTTGAATCATGACTAGTAACCGAGTTGTGATAGTCACAAAGGGTTGGGCATAAATGCATGAAAGAAGGGAATTTCATCATGGTCAATTTATCCTGAAGGTGAGTGTGCAATTTTTTGATAAATGTATTTTGGAAATGTGAATCAAGAATCTTGACATCTACTTGAGCATACAATGACTGATCTAGCGTGAATAAAAATCAGTTACTTTTTCATCCACATTTTGTTTACATCTCACTAAATCAACCATCATCTTTTTGGGAATCATATGGACTTGGAAATGACTTATGAAGGCATCCAAAATTTCATTGAATGATTGGGTAAGTTTGAAAATCACTCCAATGTAGTGTCCTTTACTTAAGGTCCTAGGAAATAGTTTAGCTAATAGTTTATCATCAAGGACAAAGTCACTGCATAAGATTGTATAGGAATTGACATGATTAGTAGGGTCTCCTTTACCTCCATACTTCTCAAACCTAGGCATCTCAATTCCTTGTGGCATCAGTGTTCTTAATATTTCCAAGGATAATGGGCTACTACAGACATAGTAGGTGGGTGGTGCGGTTTGGTTTTGGTTAATGGTGGATATTTTTTGTTGCATGGAGGAAACAGTTTGAAAGAGTTGTGTAATGAGAGGGTCAGTGTAGGTTTTATGAGGTGAAAGAGAGAATGGTGATGGAGTATATGTGATGTTGGGAGAAGTGAAGGGGACACTAAGGGAGGTGAAGGTTGTGGAGGATGGAACATTCGATGTCACAAAAGAACTAGGAATGTTGGTTGGAATAGCGAAAGGAGTCACATGACTAACATGTTGCATGGTTGTTGTAACTTGAGGAGTGGTATAGGTGGGTATGGATGCTATGGTTGAAGGAGGAATGTGAGATCCACCTTGGCTAACCATAGTGTTTGCTAGTTGAGATGTGCTAGATGGGGAAGATGCATGATTTTTCTATATCTCAACAATTTGTTTCATTACATCTAAGCCCTCATCACTTTCAAGCATTCGATGGATGTTATCTATAGTAGGAATTGCAGTGGTTGAAATGTTTTCAAGATATAAGTTTTGTTGGAAATGTGCTAAATCCTCATGAATGTTAATGACTATCTTATGGAAGGTGAACATTTGAAATGTCAACATGCATTGTATGTGAAGGTTAAGGTGTACTAGTTGTAGTATCCATGCCTAATGCACCATTTTCCATACTAGGAGTAGGCGCTCAAGACAACCCAAGGTCCACAATGAGTGTGCTCTTGTGGGATTCCATGAGTTGGGAACTTCTTCTCACTAAAGTATTATCAATAGGGCACCAAACATTCATACAAAAACCACAAGAGGTGGGGTGGATGCAAACGCAATGCAATCTAGGAAAAAAATGCAAATATTTTTTTTTTTGTAATCTAAAATAGAAAAGCAACAACAAAAAACAAAAATGTAGAAGCTACTATAAAAATGACATAAATTGTTGTGTAAAAAGTGCAACTGGACTGATTCGCCCAAGGTGGCGAATGAGTTCAGGGATGAGTTTTTTTGTGTTTTTTCAAAAAAATTAAAGTGTTTTTTATGGTTTTCAAATGCAAAATGAAGGTGCAAATGCAAAATTTTAGTTTTTGAAATGTTTTGAAGTGCAAAAATGAAATCTATATGAGATATTGATCACTAATGTAATGTTGTAAACCCTAGGATGTAAAAACAACGTAAAAAGCTAATGCAATTAATTCTTGGGATGTAAATGCAAATGAAAATACAAATTAGAAAGATAATGTGTTCAATATGCAGGTTCACCAAAATGAACCAACAATTTTGGGTGTTTCTATGTGCTTCTTTTGCACTCTTGGGGTTTTTCACCTAAAAGGAGAGAGATAGACCCCAAAATGGAGGTGGTTCAATCAAACTAAGGTATGTATAACATAATTATGACTAAATGCAACCATCTAAATGCTACTGATTGATTATGAATGCAAAACTAATGAAATATGTAATGTTTGAAAACATAGTGTGATATGTAGTAATGAACTAAAAGCATTAAAAAATGCAAACAAAATTGTATGAGACTTAATAGAGTGCACTTGGAAGTTGAATTTTGATCCTGGAAGGCTCTAAAATTTGGAAAAAATCACTATTTATGACCAGTGGGACTCATTTGCCACTAATGGCGAATCAGTCCTCCTATTGGTAAAATGACTTGAAACTAGTTCCCAACTGTGGGGAATTAAATTTTGACAAAATCAACTTTTCTAGCCTATAGGTGGGACTCATTCGCCACTTATGGTGAATCATTCCTCCTCCAAAAATCTACAAATTCAAGGGTCAATTATGTAGGTCCAGATCTACACTTGTCCTCTTGTCAAGTTGACAAAGTTAAATCTATAGAAAACAGGTTGAATGTTGTCTCCAAGCTTGAATTAGGGTTTGGTTGACTTGAAACACTTTGATTACTTTTTGAGCACTTTCCAACACCTATTTCTTTGCCAAATCTTCCTACAAGACCTGCAAACACACAAGCAAAGAAGGAAATCAAACCCTTGATAAAGAAATGAAATGAAATAAGGAATGATGAATAAACAACATGCAAGTGTCCTAAACTCACCAAAACCTTGTTGTAGAAATATGAAGATATGTATATGGTTGCTCCAAGATGATTGACAATTGCTTGATTGAATGATACTATGATGGATTGAATGCAAGAATGCAAATTGATGGTGAATAAGTAAATGAGATGAATGGGGGTTAAAATGGATGGAAAAACACTTATTTATACAGACTTATGCCCTAATTACCCAAAAATACACCACAAGCTGACATAAGGTCTTAATTAATAAAAAAGTGAAGGAAATTTGAACTTAGTTTGAATTTTGAGCCAAGAGAGACTCATTGGCCACCCATGGTGAGTGGGTCCCACTCTAGGCTTGTAAGTGGGTGTTGGGAATTAAGTTGCTTTTAATGTTGTTTGTTAGATTTGTATTCAAAAACACACTTAATTGTGACCTATAAGTGCATAAAGGGGCCAAATAAAGCATAAGAAAGGTGTAAATAGCAATGATAAGCCTAGAAAAGTGTGAAATCTTGTTACAAGACTTTACACCACTTTGAAATAGGACTTGGTAAGGGGTAAAAAGGTGATATTTAGATGAATTATAATAAAAAGATTCTAGAAAAGTGTAGAAATGTGTTACAACACCTTCACAAGACATCATAATTTGAATATTAAGGACCTAATGTGAATGTTTAAGCTACATTGCAACATTGAATGAAAGAAAAATAGGTCAAACATCATGAGAGAAAGACATAAAAGACGATGAAAATTTCAATGATCCATTTTTCTATGGTACACATAGGTCCTTAATTTCATTTGCCTCATTTCTCTTATAAAGACTTATTGTTCATACTCTTTCCATTTCAAATTTCCCATCTTCGAAGCTTTTAAACCCTCACATGTTTTTCTTTATGATGCCCTTACAGGTAATAGAGATCTGTTGTTTCTTGCACCCACTTGCAATATTTATATATTTCATTCGAATGCATGAAACTTTGGCTCTTCTTACCCTTGTGCTGGCAGATCTGAATCTACAAAATGGTACTGGGAGTTTAAGACTGCATGATTTAAGCACTATAAATAATTCCATATGTTCTATTGTGGTTTTTATTTCATTTATTCATATGTGTAGATGGTTCTATGAAATATTTTGCTATTTTATTTTCCTTTTTTCACTACACACTGTAATTCATGGCCCTCTCTATTTACACAGAGGAAATGCATTTTTATTTCTAAACAATGCACAACATGGGAATTTTCCCCTTTTAATATATTTTATTACCTAGGGTTTTGATGGTTTTATTTTTTGTAAATTTACATGATACAAAAGGGGGAAGCTTCATTAGAGGGGATGTACCCTGTATGAGGGTTGCAGCTCCTGTAATGGAGTTGTGCCCCTTTCACATTTTTTTTGTTATTTTATATTTAAAATAGTCACTTTTAGTTGAAATTTATTATTGTAAGTTTTGTATATAAAGTTAATAATATAAATATTTATATTATCACTGGTATGATATAATATATGAACCATATTATATAAAATGGGTGTGTAAATAGAAATTATTTTACATAATACTTATTTTAATTGTATAACATAAGATATGTATGTGAAGATTTGGGTATTATATATGAAATGAACACCAAAACAAGGATCTCTTTTTTTAAAATGTATAGTGTATATATTTTTACTTTTTTTCTCATAAATTTAAAAACTGGATTTTACAACTTCACAAGATTTTTTTTTTTTTCATAAATTTAAAATATGATTTTACAACTCACAAACATTCTTTCCTCATAAATTTAGAATCTGATTTTTACAACTCATAAATATTTTTTTTCTCATAAGTTTAAAATATGATTTCATAACCCATTTTATTTAACATAAGTTCATTTTACCTTTTCCAAATAAGAACACTCTACCCCATATTCTTTTTGTATTGTAAACACAATGATCTATCATTTCTACTCATCTTTTTTTCTTTAATCAATATCACTTTGCCCTTTATAGTATGTGTTGCCATAATAGTGGTTTACAATTTCTGGGAGATCCTGATTTTTGCTAAAATCACATAAATTTAGAAAATATAATGATTTAAGCTTTGAAATGTTCCATTTAAAGGATTCCAATTGAAGATGGTTTGATCAAACCACCTTAGACCAAGCCCCCTTGGATAGAACCCCGCTAGTTTTAAACCATACCTATAACGAAGTCTCCTTTACACCTATCAAAATGTTGATAAAAAACCACTTTTGATTTTCCTTTTGGGGGATCAAATGAATTCATTTAATTTTATTTTTTTGTAAGTTTTTATTCCTTATTATAAGCTTCCAAAAAAGTATAATTTTAATAAAATTTAATTTGATTATTATATTTATTTTTTTATTTCTTTTGAATGTAGGTTTTTCACCGAAAATCAAGTTCTTTGTTTTGCACATGTGGAAAAATAGAAAATTATCAAAAAAAAATTTTGAAAAATATGAGTGCAACATATATTGAAGTCCATGATCCAACAAAAAAACAAAAACTGAATTTCTATACATATAAAAAAGGTTACGTGTTATACGGTCGTGATATGTCTAAATTGTAATTGGTTTGACTTCAAAACTTGATTAAAGAAACAATATTCAATAAAAAACTATCTAACCAAGTGGACGCACTAGATATCAGAGTTAAAAATCTAAATTCAAAAGAATTAGAATTTTAACCTTCATGGAAAAAAAGTTATGCTTTATATGGTGAGTGTCACTTTATAAAAATGTTGTTTTCTGAAGAAAGCTAGTTTTTAAGGGAGATGGAAAAAGGAGTGCAATCTGATTCCAAAAATTTTGAAAAAAATATATTTAGAATCTACAAAAAAAAAATTCATGAAACTCTAGTTTTCATCATCTTCAAATTCCTCATGGTTTAGCCGCTATAGGTGCTCGAAAGTGAAGATTTAGTTAAAAAAAAATAGTGTCCAATTTGGCCAAAAATTGTAAACCACTATTGTGGGATCACAAGCTCGCAGGCGTCCATGAACTTTAAGGAGTTAAAATAAAGAACTCCAACCAAATTTTTCAATGACTCTTATCAAAGAAATATACCAATAAATGAAAACCAACTCCCTTTTTTTTATAAATATAATATAAAACTCATATTTTAGCTTGCATTGTTATAATTAATATTGAGACAAGATATTTACATTTCCATAACCAAGTCTTACTCTATTACAAACAATAATGAAAAAATATTTTACATGCACATGAAACAAACCTTGCTCTCCACCTAATTGTAATGGCATCATGAAGCCTCATGGGACCTAGCCATACCCCTGAGCAAACCCTAAAAGATTACCAAACGATCTTGGTATGGAAGTTACAACTAACTTATTCAACAATTACAACTGCATCCATTTTCAAAGAACCATTCTAACTCAAGAAGTTGCATATCACTTATTTTACCAACTAAAAGAAATTATAGGAAATAGGACTTAGCTTTCTCCATGCTGCTCTACTTGGATCCTTCACTCTTCCCTTCTCTCCATAACTCTCAAGCTTTCCTCTTCAATCCCAAGTATGAAGACAACCCCAAAAAGAAAATGCACTCTTAAAACTCTCATAAAATGATAAAGTTCTCGAAAGGAAGAAGTGGTTGACACCTCACTCATTCTTCCTCTCCAAAAATATAAAGAAGTTTCAACTTGCAACTTTTAGGTGGGGAGGTGTGAAGTGTACCTACCTCCATCAATGAGAGTATTTTCCTTATTAAAGAGGAAACATGCACTTGGACAACTCCTCCATCTTTTCATCTCATCCTCTCCTCAAAACTCGTCGCTCTCCATTATGAGGACTTTTCATGGGTCAAATCATGTCCTTGGGGTACTATTATATGCCCACTTGACCCCTACCACTATGGTATAGACCCTAGGGGGTTTCTTTTTGCATCCCAACCAAGTAAATTGACCAACAACCCTCTTTAAAGACCTACTTAAGGTTCCATCCGAATTTCAAACTTGAATAAAAGGGTTTCTAGACCTTAACCCCAACTTACATCTCTCATGACACACAATTAAATACCCTTTGAACGCAAAAGAATAAACACAATAACTCTATTTCCTTCTAAGCTCCCAAAATAAGGAAATCAAATGCATAACCACAAGAGGATGCCTTTCAATTTGTTCTCATTGGTTTTCCCTTCCTGTATTGGCACCCTTTCTTTCTTGCACATTACCAATGAAATCATAAGCAACAATCACATATCACATTAATTTGGTAGTTGAAATTTAAGGTTTAATTGTACAACAATTTCATTAAAATTCTAATTCGTATTCATAGTTTACAAGTTCCTAATACCTTCATGGAAATGATAATAAAACATGTCAAAATGAAATACAAGCACATTGTCACACAATCACACTATGCATTGTTTGAAATATATGATGTAAAACCCCACTTCGCATGTGGATAATACAATCTTAATTTTTGTTATGTATTCTCCTAAATAGATGCTTATATATATTTCAGACTTAGGGTACATGCCATAATTGGCACTAGGTGAGATTAGCCTGGATAATTAATCAAGATTTATGGTTGTGCAAATGATTAGGAAAGTTAATGGAGTGATTAAGGGCAAGTGGCAAATTATGGAGGATCTAACACTAATCACAATTAGTGGTGTGCACATCCTAATCATAGGTTAATTAAATTAACCTAGATTAAGGAGGGATTGTGGAGGATGTGACATTTGGAGAGAGAAATAGATAATTTAAAAATTAATTTAATTGGGATAAATGACTAAATTAAATAAATGTCTATTTATTTAATTTAGAGAAGATAGTAAAGTACTTAATTGATTAATTAAATACTTTAGAGGATGTTAGGAATAAATATAAATATTAATCAAATAATGAGATTATTTAATTAATATAGATGTAAATGTGAGATAAATTTGACCATATGGAGTTGGTCAAATTTAGATGTCTACATTGTTCCCCTCTTCAAAATATTATTGAAACAACAATGTTTCAAAGAAAAATAAAATGTAGGTGACTCGATTGAAGAAAAATGATGACAAGATGCCCCAATACAATAGGGACAATGATAAGGAAGAAAATGAAAGAAACTATGGAGTATGCCCCCTCCAGGTGGTGTCTCAATAGAGTGAAAAGGATGGCACCATGAAGACCACGATGAAAAATGGTGAAAAATGGCTTTTGAATTGATGAAAATGGACAAACGAGGTGCAAATGGTGAGCGAATGAAGAAATTAGGTTAAAAATGGTTAAAAGTTGGGTTAAAAAGGTAAATATTAATATTAATTGGCTAAAATTACCATTCATCTTGACTTTAGTACATACTTGACTTTGGACAATCTCAAGAGTGAAATGGTGTGTAGAGGCAATATTTTGAACCAATTGTCCATGTTGTACAAGACTACTACCAAAATAGTGAGTGTACCTTTTAGGTATGCTTAGAAAACCACACTTGTACCTTTCATTTTGCACATGTTTTTCTATGTTTTTGTATGGGGGATAGGTTAGGCTAAAGTGGATTCACCTCTATAGAGGTGGATCTTCCCATCTAGGGTAGCACATTCGCTTATGTAGATGATTTGCAGCTGCATGTGGGATTGAGCTAACATGTATCCTCATAGGCAGATGCATGTAAGAGGGTTTGAAGGTGGATTCGCCTATGAAGAGGTGGATTTTCCCATCCAAGAAGGTGAATGCATGGGTACAAGGGTGAATGTGCATCTACACAGGTGGATGCATGGGGTAATGGTGGATGGGTGAATCTGCTACCACACAATGGTGGATGCAGTTTGCACAGGGGTGAATGTGCTCCAAGGGGGATGGCGAGATGTGCTTCACATAGGGGAAAATATGCAAAAAGGGAAAAAAATGAAAATATTAAGAAAATGGTTAAGAATAGAAAAGATTCTGACATGTGGGTGGGATGAATGTAGGATATTAATAGTGTTAGGATGATGGAGTGATGATAAAAAAATATAGGATTATTTGAGGGTTTCACAAATAATGATTTCATGACATTGGATATAGCAAAACTGCTTCACATGCCCCTATTCTTGATGATCATAGTCCATCAACTGATGTTGACCACTTTGATTAAGTAGTGGAGTTCAAAGAAATTCAATTTTCTCCTCCCCACAAGGGAGATTATTGTGACATTAGAGGACATGTGGTAAATCCTTCAGCTTCTGATCAGAGGGATGAGCATAGAGGGGGTGACTAGACAACCCTTAGAGTAGAGCATGAGGGTAGTCTTCTAGATGGTAGATCTTCCCTACAAGGGGATATGTGACTAGATGTGGATGGATGTATAGGGAGAGCACCAACACTACCTCTTTATTTGTGTGGGTTGATTAGTGGGATGCTTCTCCTAAACAAGAGTGGAAGGTACTTCAACCTCAAGTTGTTGAGATTGTATAGGTAGTCATGGAGAGGAGAAGGGAATACACATGGGTAGCCTACATCCTCATGAAGTTATATAGAGACATGCATTGGATATGCTACAGACAGGGAGGGAGTATCACACACATGACAATGTTGCAGGTATGGGCATGGGAGCACATCTAGATTACCCAACTAAATGTGGTAGGGGTACAAGTCAGAGGGGCAGGCCTACCGATAGTGTTCAAGTATAGAGACATGTGCCACTATTCTAAGGTTAGGAGCATATCCTACTAGAAACAGATGATAGATGACCTTATAGATGATGAGATAGTGTGGAGGTCATACTTGGCATTTGATTTTGGCTCCTGGAGGGTAGAGGACAAATTATACAAGGGCTTCATGTTCTCACGATGCTCTTTGATCAAATGGGGACCCTATATTATTGAGATGTATCAACCAGATAAGGTCATGTGGAAGTTCGTGGTCCAATTAGATAGGGTCAATCTAATTGGTTGGTGTCATTAGATAGTTGGGTTGGTGCTTAGCTAGGGATTGTGTGCTTCCTCAAATTTGATGCTCCTAAATTAGGGGATTGGTGTCTACTTAGGGCTGGTGCCCTTAAATATTGTAACTAGTGAGGTTTAATTGTGAGGTTGGATTAGGACAATAGATCATATTAGCTATTCTCACCATGGTTTTTCTCATATTGGGTTTTCCATGTATATATGGTGTTATGTGCATTTGTGTGTTTACATGATATCTACATGTTTATTTAATTTGCTTTAAGAGGTGTTGAAACATAGAAAAGATATGGTTCACCCCCAAAATGGTCATAAAAGGGAATGAATGGACGTATTTCTCTAATTTCATTCAAGGAAATAAGATCCAAACCATGAAATAAATAATAACCCTTAGTTGAGCCAAATCAAGGTATGAATCAACAAACTTTTTATCTATGCAAGGACGGGGGTATGAACTAAATTGCACTTTGGGGAGAAAGATTACAACCATCAAATAAACTCTAAATTATAAGCTATAAAGTGCATTTAGAAGCTAAATCATAAAACTGATGGAACCTACAAACTTTAAGGAGAGTTGGAAGGGATAAATTCTGTGGACCTCTCACCAAAGATGCTTTTTTAGACCTCACTAAGGACTCATTCGCCCTATGGAAAATGAGTCTTGGTTAGGGCTCTTGAAAATCAGTTTCTGGGTTCTGTTCTTTCATCTCTGTACTCACAAATTCCAGTCAGTCACTATCAAAAAGCCATAAATAAATCTTGTATCTTAGTTTCCATGAAATTACAAGAATGGTGACAACTTTGACAACTTTGAAACTTTGCAAAAAAATTTCTTCAAAGGATCTTCAACCTAAAATCTGCAATCACACATCAAAGAGAGAAAAATGTTGTCCGTTAGGTGAATGGGGGTTTTCCTTGGTCAAAGCCCATTTTGGTAATTAAACCTTGAAATGTAATGAATTAGTATGAAGGAATGATGAATGAACAAATAAATGTAACAACTCACCAAACCTTATTTGAACCTTGGATAAATCTGCAAACTAGCATGAAGTGGCCTCAATGAATGCAGATCTTGATCATGGAACTTGATTAGAGATAATGCCTTTGAACATGCTTGAAATTTATCTTTAACACTACATCACCATATTAGCTCAAACAACATGCATGATACAATATATCTTTGATATGACAATGGAATCTTGATTGTTGTAATAATCTTCAATAAAATTTCCCTTGAGTTCCTTAGAAATGCTCTTGAATTCTCTTGATCATAAGTTTGCTATTATGCATGAATACTTGAAAATGATAGGTGAAACTTAGTGAAATAACCTTGCATTTATACATATCTTAACATTAATTCCCGAAATTCAAATATCACAATCCAACATTGAATTATGGATTTGAAATCATTAAAATATAGCTGAAAACATATTTCAAAGAGGGGTCCTAGGTCTAAGTGAGGACCCATTCACCAAAGGTAAAATGGGTCTTAGGCCACTTACCTAGGACACACATCGGACAAGGTGAAATGTTATGTAAAAATAGGGTCATAGGACTAAGTGAGGACCCATTTTTCCTATGGAAAATAGGTCCTATCTCACTTACCTAGGACACACATCTTCCAAAGTTAAGTGTTGTGAAATGGAATTTATGAATGTTAGGTTTTATCCCTTAGAATTTACATTTAATTAGGCTTGGATTTGAATTAAAGCGGCCAATTAAGGAAAATTAACATCTATTAATTAATGAAGCCCTATATTAGTGTGAAAGTGTAAAGGTACACCTTACAACACCAAAAACAAGGCACAATTGAGTCCATTTAATTAAAAATGTCCCTAAACTTAATGTGAATATGAAAAATATATTACAACACTAAATTAATGCAACATTAAGCTCATTTTATTATTAATTATTCCCAAATTAAGTGTGAAAATGGGATATTTTTTCCTACACTACAAGTGTTAAAAGTTAATTTTATTGATCTATTGATTCACCCCCCTTCTCAATAGATATTTTTGTTCCAACACCATTTGGCCAATTTGAAATAATTAGCTACTCCCTCCCTTTATAACCCTAGAAATACATCATAAATTGCATCTTTGTTGGCATGCAAGTAAGAGAAGTATTTAGATAAAGGGGGGATATTAGCAGCGCCTATGTTCTCCTTTGCAAGGCCTTTCATAGGAGTCTGGACCATGGCCATCTTTTCTTTAATATTTTCCTGTATTTACCAATCTCCTCCCTAATTTTCTTCTTTCCTTTACCAACCTCTTTCCCATTGGGTTTAAAGTTTTGTTTGTCTTTCCTTTACCCTTTGAATCCCATCTCCTCATCACTAGTTTGAGATCCCTTCAACCAAGATATAGCCTTCTTATCTTTCTTTTTTGAAGAGGTCTTTCCAATAATCTTTATTTTCTTCAACTCTTCACCATTAAAGGGATTTGAATATAATATTTCTATTGAATCATCCCCTTCTTCCTTCTCCTACCTTTCATCATCAACATCATCTAAGGAGTCAAAACTCATGTCGAAATAGTGGATGACCATTGGATTATGTTTTTCTTGACATTGCCCTTACCCTTTAGAGTCTACATAAGGGTCTACGTCTTAACATATTCCCTAATTAAAAAAACTAAACCCTCATGCAAAATTGAAAAATTAGGGTTTTTCAAATTCTCTTTCACAAAAAAATCCATTCAATCAAGGAGAAAATATGGAAAGGACACTAAAAGCTTATGCTTAATGTGATTCATAAAAATACAATGGGCACCCAAGATAGCAGTGTACTTTCCATCTAGAATAATGTAGCACATGATAACCCCTACAATCTCAGCCAAAATGGGTTTTATAAAGATTATGTCATCCCCAAGAAGACAATTTCACCAGCTTATCTCTTTCATTACCTTTAAAGAATTGATTAAGGGCTTCCCTATTTTCTTTCATATCATAGAAGAACTTTCTTCCATTCCCCTACAACCTAGTTATATATGTAATCAACTCCTCTATTATGGAAAGTTCCTTACCATTGACAATCAGAATTATATTTTTCTAGCCCTCAATGAAGAGCTTAGAAGATTTAAGATCATGCCCCTGAAGCATTTCCATGTACAGGGTTAGACCCCCCTCCTCCAAAATTTTCCACACCTTGGGATTTCTATGAACCTCATCACATGATAAAGGCTCCACTTGGCATCTCTCTCCTCCCATGGTCACATAAATTCCCCTACTTTGCAACCTTCAAATTTTATTCCTTAACTCTAGGAAAAAGAAAAAAGGGAAAAAGACCATTTTAGTGCCCAGAAAGTGTGTGAGATGATGAGTAATAAACTCCACACCCCATCCTCTAATATTTTTTTGTGTTGGTTATCATTATTCAAGATGGTGAGAGCTTCGATCGGTACTGAAGAATACCCATCCCAAATTTTAATAGATTTCCTTTTAAGTCCATCATTGGTGAGGAAGTCCACCAAATGATTACCCTAACGCAAGATGTGGTTTATCCTTATATCATCAAAAGAGTTGATCATACCTAAAGAATCACATATTCATGATTCAATAGACCAACTAGGAGATTCAATTTTTTTTAAGACACCTTATAATGTTTAAAGAATCCCCTTCCACCCAAACTTTCTTGAAGCCTCTATCATAGGAAAGTTTTATACCATTGTAAATTGTTGTTGCTTCAGCTAGGCGATTACAATGAAGAAGTTGTTGGACATCCTATGGTTTCTTATTTTACTTTATTACAAATTGTGTATATTATATTATCATTCTATTGATTATTGTTATAGCCATTAGGTTAAAAAGTTTATTGAAAATGTTAAGGTATCCTTTGTGAATACAATAGATTGTTCTTATTATTCCACATAGTAAATGAGTAGATTTATGATACCTATGATTTGTAATGATAAATGAGGAATCATGGAAATTAGTAGATACATGTGGTATTATTTCCTTGTTTTCTTTGCATTAGGAAGACATTTTATTTAAATTCCATTACATGAGATTATTTGCAAAATCTTTATATTTTATTGTGAATGATTGATCTAGACCTGCACAAACATGAGTAAGCAACACAATGTTAGTCCACAAACAAGTCTAAAACAATAATTCCCCATAAGATCCATTCAAATGAAAACTAACAAATCTTATTCAAAACAAGCAAACCACTATCCCATGGGGGAATTGGTGCCAATATGATGTGGAAATTGGCCCTTTCCCAACTCCTTTGCAAGCTTCATGATCTTTGATGAAGATGTGATCCACTTTGGTTGAATTCCTACATAACCTAGCTATGAACTTGATAAAATTGATGAAAATGGTGATGCTTGAAGATGAATTTGAGCATAATAAGTTTGCTCAAATTTTGGATGATAGAATGAGGAATGAAGCCTCTTATTTATAGAATGTCAAGTTGGAAGAATTCCCAAAATGAAGCAATGTGGGACTAAGAATCAACAAATGGCAAGGTGCCACTTGTCTATATGTGAATGGATGAAGGATGTGCAAGTTGGAAATTTGAATTTGATGAAATGACATGTTTAGGGAGAGTGAAAGAAGAGAGTTAATGCCGGGTTGACTTGTGTAAGAGACATGTAAGAGCTCATAAATGTCAAGTTGGAGGACAAGTCCTTTTGGGGGGAGATTTTCAAACTTGGAGGAATATTCCCTTTTTGATGCCATTTCGAAAGTAAATAGGGAATTATTAAATCAAATAAATGATTTAATTGTGCAAGTTGAAAAATCTAGAGGATTGGAGTGATTAGGATTAAATTAATCAAGATTTGACTAATTTAATAAGAGATTAGTTTATTTGACCATTTCGACTTAGATTTTTGGATTTAAATAAATCAAAATGAGAGGAAAAATGATTTTAGACTTAATTAAATAAGATTTGATTTATTTAATTAAAGAGGATGGTGTTAGTTTTAAATCAAATAAAGATTAAGTTATTTAATTTAAATGAGATGACTTTAGAGATCAATTAAATAAAATGAATTATTTAATTAAAAGAGGGATTATAGGATTAATTAAACAAAGTGATTTATTTTAAAATATAGATTCATATTTGGAGCGAAATGAGCGAATTTGGGAAGTCGCAAGAAGAACAAGCGAGGGAGCAGAAGGTAGCTTTTCGCGTTGAGGATGAAGGGGTGAAAATGGAAGAAGCGTGCAGAATGGGAGCCCTCTTCATCGATGCAAGCAAGAAGTTGCATCACAGAAAAAAGGAGTGTAAATTAGAAAGGGTCACCTTCAAAAGTGTTAACCTTACTGTAGCCACGGATGCCCTAGATGTTGTCATCCCTGAACACATGCTTCAATCGATGATTGACAGGCTTAAGTAGACGGTGGTGATCACCAAGTTTGTAGGAATTTGGCCATCCCTCGAACAAATCTAGAATTGGTACAAATCAACTTGGAAGGGCTCTGAACTAGCGATCAACCTCCTGTTGTTAGGTTTTCTATAGATGACCTTTGCATTTGAGTATGAGCAGGATGTTGTTATCAGGGGAGGCTTATGGTTTTTTCAGCAGTTCTGGCTTGTTTGTGAGAGCATGGACCCCTAGCTTTGATCCCAGGCATGAAGCACTGTATTGCGTTCCACTCTGGATTAATTTACACACACTCCCCCTCAAGTTTAGATCTGATGAGATCTTTAAATTGATTGGGGATTCATTGGGGGCCTTCATACAGAGCGAGGTGCTTTCTGGGGGCTGCAAGCTTAAGGATAAAGTGTGGTTTTGTGTGTGGTTGGATTTGGGAAAAACCCTAAAACTTAGCATCTGCTTATCCTCTATTTTGGGAATATGGACTCAATCGGTGGAATACGAAGGGCTTACAATTAGTTGTTACAGGTGTGGACAACTTGGCCACTTGGATAGGTTGTGTCCCAAGTTGAGTAAGGACAAGGAGGTTAAGAAGGTGGATGAGGTTGTAGAAAAGGAGCCTAAGGAATGCAAAAAGCCAGTGGCAGACAAAGAACATCAGGGTTTTCCAACAATGATTCCCCCAAGCCCTAGTGATTATGGTGGTATGCAACTATCAGTAGTCAACAAAAATTATGACCCTATTGTTGAACCCAACCAATGTCCCAATTCTTCAACCAATACTAGCGTGAAGGTTGTTTATGGGAAACCAAAAGGTGCAACACCAGTCAATGACGCTCTGAAGGTTTTAGCTAGAGTGTTGGCTCCGATGGTGGGAGGGTCTCCTCTAGTCCCCCCTACAAGGACAACTTGGGTCTAGAAGCAGTTAGCGTCGGAGGAAGGGATTCGACTAAGAAAAACAATGAATGGAGCATTGCCACTAGGTGGACACAAAAATTTGGAAACAAGAATTCTTTAGTGGTCAATGTTGGGGCATCTAATACCAGGGGAAGGAAAACTGATGCTTTTAAGGCAAGGTCCAAGGCATTAGAGGATCTGGAAAATGGATCATAGGTTTCTCTGAAAAAATTTGTGACTCTTGGAGGCGAGCATCTCCCTGATTCTGGTTTGACATGAAATACACCAGTTGGAATATCAGAGGGCTTAACTACCCTGACAAGTGTCATTTTCTAAATGGATAATACAAAGTGAGTCTCCTAACTTTTTCTTGGTTCAGGAAACCAAGTTGTGCGATGGTAAGTTCAAGGAGTTGATGCCCAAGATTTGGTTGGATGGGGACGGAGTGGAATAGGGAACTATGGGATCAGCTGGTGGTCTCGCCATTCTATGGAACTAAAACCATTATTGTTGTTCAGTAGTAGATTCAAGTCAATTCTACCTCTCTATAAGCTGCAAGGACTTGAGGAGCGGAACACAATTCCTTTTAACCAATGTGTATGGACCTAATAACAAACCAGATAGGATGGGCACATGGAACCATATTCGATCTTTCGGACAGTCCCACAATGCAGTTAAGTGGATTATCGGGGGAGATTTCAACTCCATACTGTCTCTTGATGAAAAAAGTGGAGGTTGTGGTTTCAACTATAATGGGTCCATCAATTTTAGAAGGTTATGTGATGATCTCTCCTTGGTGGATGTCAGGCCTAGGTGTGGATGGTTTACCTGGAACAATAAGCGAGAGGGGGGCGATAACATTTAATGTAGACTTGACTGCTTCCTTCTCAATTTAGAGTGGCTTCTTGATTTAGGTTGTTTCTTCTCAGAGGTGCAACACTATGGTGGTTCGGATCATTGGCCAATTTCTCTCACTCTATGTAGTCATAACAAGCCTAGAGGCATTCCTTTCAAAATGGAATCCTTCTGGTATGAACACCCAAATTTTGACAAGCTGGTCCATCAATGGTGGAGTGTGGAGATCAGGGGATGTAGGAGGTACATTATATCCAATAAGCTATAGAATTTCAAGAGGAATGCTAGGGAGTGGAATAAGGAATCCTTGGGTTGCATTCATACTGGTAAAAATCAAGTGGAAGTTGATATCAACAATGTGGCCAAGGCAATCACAGCTAATGGGTACTCTCAAGAATATAAGGAGAAGGAGGCTAAACTTAATGAGGAACTAAAATGGCTACTAAGGATGGAAGAAATTCTTTGGCAACAAAAGTCAAGGGTGAAGTGGCTTAGGGATGGGGATCGTAACATGAGATTCTTCCAGCTATCTACCAAAATTAGGAGGCATCACAACAAGATTTTGAAGATCAATAGGGCGGACAAAGTCATCCTTGAAGATATAGGTGCAATTAGGAGTGAAGGGATGCACTTCTTTTAGGATCTTCTTGGAACTCAAGCCAATACTGACCTACAAATCTAGGAGGAGATGTTAGATTTCCTCACTCAAATTATCTCTAATGAGCAGAACGAGAGTCTATTGGCCCCTTTCTCAAAGGAGGAGAGTAAGACTGTTCTCTTCTCCCTTGGTGCTAGGAAAGCCCCTGGACCGAATGGGTTCCAGGCTGAATTCTTTCAAAGATATTAGGAAATGGTGGGCAATGATGTATGGTTGGCTGTTGAAGACTGCAGGAAATGTAGGGTTGTCCTAAAGTCATGAAATGCTACATATCTCACCCTAATCC
>VDFB02000002.1:140801382-140815386 GCA_007258455.2 Sequoia sempervirens | reverse complement strand
AAAACCTTAAACCCTTAAACCCTCTACCCTAGCTCACTAATTTGGTGAAATTGGGAATGTAGAGGCCTATTTGAAAAAGACCCCATTTCTTGGACCCATTTTTTCAAATAGGCCACTACATTGCCAATTCCATTGAATTGGTAGGCCAGTGGGCCCACTAGCTTGGCAATTCGGTGAAATTGGAAACCTAACTTTCCTGTTTGAAAAAATGGGTCCAAGAAATGGGGTCTCCCGGTGATATGACCCTAAACCATAAACATTATCCTTGAATGCTTAACCCTATAATTAAACACTAAACCCTACATTAAACCTTGTACCCTAAACCTTGAACCCTAAACCCTCAACCCTACACCCAATACCCTCAACCCTATACCCAATATCCTAAACCTTAATCCCTATACCCAATATACTTAACCCTATACCCCCAACCTTTAACACTATACCTCAACCCTCAACCCTATATCTTAAACCCTAAACCTTACACCTTCAACCCTCACTCCTATACTCTATACCCTCAACCTTATAACCTAAGCCCTGAACATCATCCCTCAACCCTATACTTAAACCCTAAATCCCAAACCTCAATCCTAAACCCAATACCCTCAACCCTATACCCAATATTCTAAACCCTAATCCCTATACCCAATACACTTAGCCCTATACCCTCAACCTTGTACACTATCCCTCAACCCTCAACCCTATACCTTAAACCCTAAACCCTACACCCTCAACCCTCATCTCTATGCCCTACACCCTCAACCTCATACCCTAAACCCTAAACATTATCCCTCAACCCTATACTTAAACGACAAACCCTACACCCTCAAGCCTTAACCCTATACCTTATACCCTTAACCCTACACCCTAAACCCAAATCCCTATACCTTGTTAGCTCTCAAAAACATAGGCAGAATGCCTCAAGAGGCTGCCAAACTCTTGATACATTTTAGGGTAATAGACAAGGTCAAATGGCTTAGACCTTCTACACTTCAAGTGTTGCTGGACCTAGGCAAGTGAACCTATATGAGTGAAGCAGACTTGGCTTTATGCTTATTTCTTCGAAGTGCTTTTCCCATAATGGCAGATGGAGGTGGACAAATAAAACTAAATCTGGTATAAATTGTATAGCAATATTCAAAACTAAATCCTAATATGTTTAGTTAATAGATGTAAAGAAAATGAATGAATCTAAATGGTGAAATGTAGAGACTAGTGCCTTATTGGGTATGCGGAGTCAAATTAAACAGAAATGGGCACCTTATTTCTAGAGAACACTCAAATTGTTTGGCATATGTTTTGTTTATAACTTGTATAAACATGCAAGACTATGATTAGTAAGCTCTTCTTAATGATCTAGATGAATTTCCCTAGTTACTATGATTAATGAAAAGGATTTAGTCTTTGCTTGAAAGAACTAGCTAATTAACCACACAGATACAACAAATGTGCACTGATAAAATAAATACAAACTATTATACCAATTTAAATAACTAGAAAATGCCAACCCTGGAGACAACTTTAGTAATACTTTCAATAAGCACAACAGACAATTGACACTAGAAATGAACCGCCACATCAACTAATTTTCATTGATATCTCCATTTGAAATCACGCATCATAGTCTCTTATCTGAAAATTTTATTCTATTGAATTCATTTCTAACCTATCTACTGTATCTAATATCTAAGTTATAATGTCTCCATTTACAATCTAGAATGAATATTTATACATCTATGTCAGAAAAGACACATTGCTTCGCATTCCAATGTTGACAAGCAATAGTTTGCATTCAGGCTCTGCTAAGCACTCGCCGAAACATTCTGCAAGAAATATTTCACTGAAAGAAATCCATTCACCTCATGCAATTCACTATGACCCATGGACTCGGGGAGACATCTCATAGATCACCTTGTGTCTCACCAAGATATGTTCTTTCGTATACTTTTTAGTCGCTGTAACATTCTATTGTCGGGGAGATGTCTCATAGATCACACTGCGTCTTACCAAGATGCACCTCGTGGTAAATTTTCGGTTGTTGAGACGTAACCACCCTTTCGCTGATCAAATTAATCTTTCAAATGAAATAAATTTCATCAGCAAGACTATGAATCTTATAAAAAACTCATACTGATGCCAAATGTCTCGTCGAACCTGTTCCTCTAGATTACTCTATTTAGTGAGACTCTCCTCGAAGTATTCTATCGATGTGACTTTCAATTTTCAGTGGAACTCACGCCGAAGATTTCTTCTCTTGATGATGCAAATCTCTATCGGTGTGACTTTTGAGTCGGCAAGACTGCAAGACCTCATGCCGATAACCCTTTGTAGAGTCCCATTGTCCCTTGTTGGCGAGACCCGATGCAATCTCCAAGACTTTACTCCAAAGAAAATCTCTTGCCGATATATGTGTCCCTTTGTCACCAGTTGGTGAGACATAAAGATCTTGCTACTTACCTTACTTCGATGCACTTTAGTCTTACCGATATGCATATCCTCATCACTGGTTGATAAGACAATTCAAACTCACCAAGACCTCATCCTGAATACCTTTAGCTTGGCTAATATACTTCCACGTGTGTTGGTCGACAAGACATAATGTATTCGCTATGAATTCACTCCAACAATGAATCTCCTGTCGATGTGTTCTTTCTCATGCACTGGTTGGTGGGACACAACTCATTCGGTGAGACCTCACCCTGGTGAAATCATTCTTGCTGATATGAAACTTCCTCTGTCGTTGAGACAATGACTAATGTCCTACCAAAAGAAACCTGCAGATGAATTCCAATCGGTGTGACATTCCTGAGGTCCTGCCAATAATATGCAACAAATGTATATTAGTAGAAAATGCAATATGGATCAGGGAGACCTTGATTTCTTCATGTCGATAGGAATTCTACTATGGAATATTCAGACCTAGATGGACTCATGGGATCTCATGGCTGGATATGGGAAAATTGTTATGAAGAGAGGACCTTGTGGTTATGATGAAAACTCATTTGGAAACTCAAGGGTATGAAAAAATGATTGTAAAATATTCAAAATTTTATAGTTCTAACAGTGGCTCCATCTGGGGATGAATGATAGTGAGATCATTGCAAGGATCCAAATTTCTAGGTGAGCAAACCAAACTCAAGGTGATGGATCAAGTGAGCAAGATGGAATGAATGGAAATGAAAGTGACCCTACACTACTGTACATGGAAAAATTATTTTGAAAGAAGGAAAATTAGGATTGTCCATGTACTGGCAAGTCATGTTCCTTTTGTTTCCTAAACTATTGTGCATGGAAGATAGAATTTTGAGAGGATTGTTAAGGATTATCCATGCATTGGCAACATTTAATCCTCTGTATTGTTCAAGAGAAAAAATGCTTCAAAAATTGCCCATGTATAGGCAATTCCTGATCTTGACCACTCATATTTTGTAGATAATATGAATCTTCACCTCTCTTTCCAACAACCACAAAAGGTCCCAGCCACAAAGCTTCAAATTTACCATGCTTGCCTTTCTCCTGACACCTTGCATTCAACATCAGTACCAAATCATCTTCCTCAAATTTTCTATCTTTTTCCTTTTTATGAAATAGATACTTCATCTGTGTCTGTAACTTTATATTTTAATTTTGGGAAACTCTCCTTATTTCATCAAGTTTAGCTAGTTGCTCCATTCTCTCTTCCATAGGTTATGGAATATCCAAATCTTCCTGAAGGAAAAACTTGTAAACTGGTAACAAATTCTGCAAAGGCATCCTGGTCTGTGTTCCATACACCAATTCGAATGGGGATTTTCCAATTTCCTTTTTAATAGTGATTTTTTCAACTCAAACAACCAATTTTAATTTTGAATCCCAAGCCTTCTTGTTCTAACCTAGCATCCTTCTTATAATCTTCAGAAGAATTTTATTGCTAGACTCTGCTTGACCATTAGCTTGTGGATGGTAAGGGGCTGCTTAAGAAATGGTAATGCCATATGTGCTACAAAAATTTCTGAATTCATCTGATCTGAAACACATCCCATTGTCAGTGATCAATCTTATTGGTGTACCAAATCTGGTAATGATGTTGTCCATAAGAAAATTTGTCACAACTCTACTTGTAGCTTGTTTAGTTGGGATTGCTTCAACCCATTTGGTAAAATAATCATTGGCCACCAGTATCCACCTATGTCCACCACTTGATTTTTCTTGTACCTCTCCAATGAAATCAATTCCCCATTGATGAAAAGGGGCATCAGCCTACAAGGGTCGAAGTGGCAAAGCTCCCCAATATTTCAGTTTTCTAGAGAATTTCTAGCAAGCCTCACATTTTCTTACAAATGTAAAAGAGTAATAACTTGCCCTGAGAATTTTATGCACAGTTGTCTTTGCTGAGTAATGTCCTCCACAAACCCCTTCATGCATTTCACTTAAGACATGCCTGGCTTGTGATTCATCCAAACATAACAATAGTATACCATCCCTACTCTTCCAAAATAGATCTCCATCCATGAAGACATACTTAGATGCTTGCAACTTCAAAGTTCTTTTCTAGCTATCACTCAATTCCTCTAGACACTTCATGTATTTAACATAATGCATGATATCTGTATACCATGAAGTATGCTTAATGCTCACAATTGCATTCTCGTCATCTTCTACATTGCAAACTTGATTTGCTTCAATATTCGCCTCTGCCATTAACTTAGCCAAGCCTTGACCTCTTACCAGTTTAGTAATTTGTATCTCCATGTCAAACTCTTGGATTTTGTTAATCCATCTGCATCTTTTTCTTGTTACCTCAAACTGTGTCAGAATATCCTTGACAGTTGCATGAGGGACATAAGCAACCACCTTTGCTCCAACAAGATATGGCCTGAAAGCTTTTATAGCTTTTACTAATGCAAATGCCTATTTTTCCATTATATCATACTTTAATTCAGACCTCTCTAATGAATTACTGAAGGACATAGGTTGTTCATGACCATCCTCATTCTTCTGTAACATAACAGCAACAACAGTGTGCATTGAGGTGAATGAAAATATCTGAAAAGGTTTCACAAAATCTGGAGACTTAAGGACAAGAGCCTCCTTGATGGCCCTTTTGATAGATAAAAAAGCTTCCAAAGCCTCTGCAGTCCATTCTATTTTCTATCCTTTCCTCAACATTTTTGATATGGGTTTAATGATCTCAGCAAAGTTAGAAACAAATCTCCTGACAAAGTTGATATGTCCAAAGAATTATTGTATAGCCTTGACAGTTTTAGGGACATGAATCTTATCAATGGCCTCAACCCTCTCAGGATCAATCTTAATCCCTTCTTTTGAAACAATATGTCCCAAGAGCTTACCCTCTATGACTGCAAAATGACACTTCTTAGGGTTCAAACTGATACCATATTATAATGCTTTAATAAATACCTTCTCCAGACGTTGAACATGATCTTCAGCCTTCTTTGAATAAGTAGTCAGGTCATCCTGATACACCACCATGATAACATTGATCAAATCTGCAAATGCCACATCCATAGCTCTTTGGAAGGTTTCTCCTGCATTGGTGAGACCAAATGGAATTCTCAGATAAACATATGTCCCCCAAGGAGTTGTAAATGATGTCTTATATTACTTAGATTCTTTGACCTTGACTTTGTTATACCCTGAAAACCCATCCATCATAGACAACAATTCGCACCCTGTTACCTTATGCAATATAGCCTCCATATTGGGTAGAGGATAATTGTCTTCGAGGGATGCTATGTTTAGATTTCTGAAATCTACACATAGCCTGATATCTCCATTTTTCTTTCTCACAGGGACCAAGTTTGAGACCCACATTGAATGCCTGATTGGTTTAATGATTCCCCCATCTCTGAGCTTTTCCAATTCTTCCTACATTTTAGGCTCCAATGTTGGATTTATGGGTCTTTTCTTTTGCCTGAATGGCTTAGCATCTGGCTTCAATGGTATTTCATACTGAAACAAATCTTCCTTGTATGCTTTTAGATCTTCATAAGACCAAGAAAACACAAGTTTATATTTTCTTAACAACTCTATCAACATTCTTCTAATTGTAGGGATTATCTTCTTCCCTATGTACACCTTTCTTGGTGTCATCTCAGTCCCCAAGTTAATCTCTACAATAATCTCCCTATTTACTAGCGCTTGCTTTATGAGGGATCGATCATTTCCATTATACACCCTCTCCAATGCCACTAAGCCCTTAGGAAGCTTATTTGTTTTAAGCTGTAAGATCTCCTTTCCAAATACTGTTTGCTTCCCATCCACTTCCTCAACAAAGGCATTGAAATCAATTTCCTATGCTTCATATTGATCTATGCAGTGGAGGAACTTCAAAAGATCAGTATCATCATTAAAGACATGCCAACTATATATGTTATTAGGCACATCATGCCTTGTCTTGAACTCAATTTGTGATACTCCATCCAAGGTAATGTCATCCCTTTTCAACACCACATTTGCTAAAACATCAGCCATTATGTTCTTTGACCTATCAATCCACTCAATTGAGAAGGCATCAAACAAGTCAATTGTGTCCCATACAACATTCCTGTATTGTTTCAGTCTTTTATGTTTTGCTGCATACTTGGACTTAATTTGTGAAACAACCAACTCAGAATCCCCTAGGATAGCCAACAGCTTGATTTTTTGTTTCACGACTATATTCAAACCTATTATTAAAGCTTCATATTCTACCATATTGTTTGTACATTCAAATGTTAATAGGAATGAATACTTAAATGTAATACCTTCAAGTGAAACAAACACAATCCCAACTCCATTACCTTCTTGGATGCATGCTCCATCAAAATGCATTTTCCATACTTCATTGCAGTTTTGTGCCACATGTTTTTCAATTGGATCACTATTGGTTAATTTTGGCTGGGCTAGTTCTATCTTAAAACTCCCAAGATCGACATCACAAAAATAATTGATTTGATCTTGTGGTACATATTCAACAACCTGGCTCATCCTTGGCTCCTTGTATAACTTCACTTCTTGTCCATTTACCAGAATCGTTGCATAAGAAAGATCAAACTGAACATTTCCACCAACCGTTGCTGTCCACTATCTTGATAGAAGCATCCCAAATTGAGGAGGTGTGTCAATAACTATTATATCAATGTTATAGGCCACTTGAGGATATTTAGCTAACTTGACTTCAACATCTTTCATTATACCCACCATAGGAACAGGTCTGTTATCCATTGCATAGCACTTCCCTCCAGTAGTATCCACCCACATGCCAAGTTGTTTCATAACTCCTACTAGCATAATATTCATGGCAACACCAGAGTCTATCATGCAGTTCCTCAACAATTTGTTATTTATTAGTAATGTAGTGAAAAAAGGTTCAACTGATGGGGAATTTAATACTGAATTACTAAGGCACACTTCTGGGATATTTATTTTCTCTTGCTTATTTTTAGCAGCCATCTTACTTTCAGAATTTATATGTTTTTCATTTCCATTTGTTATTAATTAAACAACACTATCTTTGTATTCCTTAATTTTCATCATCTCAAGTAGTGGCACATACATTTTTACCTAAGATAAAGCTTGAGTGAAGTCAAAAGAAGAACCCTCAACCTTAATCATTTTCTTTTGTTCTGATGTTTCTCCTTTGTTCTCTTCTTTTTCTTTTTTACTTGGCTGATTAGTCTTTTGCATTTCTTTATATAATTCCTTTACTTCCTCCTTTTGGATAGGCTTTTGTTCGCTTTTATCATTTTTTTTGTTTTCTATTTTCTTCAAAGCTCCTTGTGTCACTTTTTGATCCTTCGTAAAGATTCCCTTAGGGACACCTTCCTTCTCATTCACTATCCTATTTCTCAACCAGTACTTACTTTTTGCTTCTTCCATTGTAGCAACAATTAATCTCTCTATCTCCTCTTCAATGAGTTTCCTCATGCTTCCTTGAGTAGGCACCTCATCAGAATGTTTCTCTGTATAATCTTCCTTAGAATCAGAAAGAACCTGTTGTTCGGCCATGTGGACATTGTACCTTTGATTTGAAACATTGTACTCATATCCATCTTCCTCTAAAGATGAGTACCTCTCCTCAACACGGTGAAAAGTATTTGAAGTTAGATATATTGTGTGGTCTTCTCCATCATTTCTCATCAACATTCCTTCTTCTTGCATTCTTTGGGCTATGACACAATAATCTGGTGAATGTGGCTTATCACAAACTTCACAAAAATAATTGTTACTCACCATATAAGTTCCCTTTTTCCTTAATGGATCAGGAGTCTCTTTATTTCTAGGCCTATTTGTTATAGGTTTTCCATCTTTCCAATTTGTATTATAGGGCATGTCATGTAACCTAGGCCTTTCATTTCTATATGTGTTTTGGACTGTTTGTATTGATAATTATTGGTTTGTTGAGGAGCCCTATGATTGTCTCTTTTATCGATTATCCCAACAACCTTCATAATGTTTTCAATTGTTAATGCTATCTTTTGGGCCTTAGCCAAGTCTCTTGGGAACCTATTTCTCAATTCATACCCTATTTTATGATCGAAGGAATTCAGGTAAACACTCAATGCTACAGAGTCTGGCAACTTTGGTCTAGGAGGTATTCTATTCTGCAGTTTATTGAATTTCTGGTTGAAATAAAAAATTGAATCATTCTGAATTTTCTAAATTGGCATCAATTCATGAAGAGCATCATCTGGTGCACTTAGATTCCCATATTACTCAAGGAATCGGTCATGAAATATTTGGAGAGAATCAATAGAGGCTGTTGTTAGGCTGTTGAACCAATCCCCAGCTTCTTCAATAAGCGACATCATGAATAGCCTTGAATGTAAATATTCATAAGGTACATTCAAATCTTGAATGAAGGCATTGAAACTCCTTAAATGGTCTTCAGCATAAATTGCACTACTCCCTATAAATTTAGGCACCAGACTTCTCCAGCTACCATCCATAGGGTAAGGGTATAAATGAAACCCTGCTAAATCAAACTATCTTATCATTGTTGTGTACTGATGAGGAGGAGGGTTAGGTGGGTAATGATACATTGGGTTATTATATTGTGTATTATGATGTGGCATATAATGTTGACCATGAGGTGGTTGTGTGTAAGTATGTTGTGTGGGAATATGAGGTGGATGATTTGGCTATTTGTATTGATTCCCTACTTGGTGGTGAGGGACCCTTGGTGGATCAGAAGGCCCTGCACCATGATTACCCTGTTTATGAGGCGGTACATACTTTGGGGAGCAACCAGCTATCTGAGTAATGTTTTGAGCTTTCTGCAATTTGGATTCTCTCATTGCTTGTATCATCTAGGCTTTCTCCTGTTCTTTTCTTTGAGATTCAAACCATGCTTTTACTTCTTCATAAGTTAAAGATTCATAATCTTCTTGAGAAATTTATTGATCAGTGGGTCCATTCTGATTACCCTCCATTTTTTTATCATATTCATGTTGAATTCTTATTCGTTCAGCCTCAAGTTCAGCTCTAAACTCAGCCTATTTTTGAGGATCGTAAAAAGGATTTCTTTGATCTTTTGGGGTACAAGGTTCCGCACTTGAATTGTCTTTCCATGCATCATAACAGTCATATGTTTCACCATGTGGTATTGATGATTTATCTTTATTCGTCATACACATGTCCTCACTTATCCTTTTACCCTTATCAACCCTATCATCTTTGTGTGTCCACTTACTACTGCTAGCAGGAGCCCCAGTATGACCTCCCATATATTGAGATCTTCTTCCATTCATGTTGCAATTTTTTTTCAGAGTCACCACTCACTTTTTTCAAAAGTGAGAAAGTGTTTGATATTTCTTATTCCCAGCAGAGTCTGTACAAAGTTTCTGACTCTATGATTAAGGCACGGATTCTGAGTTAATTCCCCAGCGGAGTCGCCAATTTGTTAGCTCTCAAAAATGTATGCAGAATGCCTCAAGAGGCTGCCAAACTCTTGATACGTTTTAGGGTAACACACTAGGTCGAATGGCTTAGACCTTCTACACTTCAGGTTCTGCTGGACCTAGGCGGGTGAACCTATATGAGTGAAGTAGACTTGGCTTTATGCTTATTTCTTCAAAGTGCTTTGCCCACAATGGAAGATGGAGGTGGACAAATAAAAATAAATTTGGTATAAATTGTATAGCAATATTCAAAACTAAATCCTAATATGTTTAGTTAACAGATGTAAAGAAAATGAATGAATATAAATGGTGAAATGCAGAGACTAGTGCCTTATTGGGTATGCGGAGTCAAATGAAATAGAAATGGGCAACTTATTTCTGGAGAACACTCAAATTGTTTGGCATATATTTTGTTTATAACTTGAATAAACATGCAAGACTGTGATTACTAAGCTCTTCTTAATGATCCAGATGAATTTCCCTGATTACTGTGATTAATGAAAAGGATTTAATCTTTGCTTGAAAGAACCAGTTAATTAACCAAACAGATACAACAAAAGTGCACTGATAAACTGAATACAAACTTGTTATACCAATTTAAATAACCAGAAAATGCCAACCCTAGAGAAAAATTTAGTAATAGTTTCAATAAGCACAACAAATAATTGACACCAGAAATGAACCACCACATCAACTGATTTTCATTGATATCTCCATTTGAAATTATGCATCATAGTCTTTGATCTAAAAATTTTATTCTATTGAATCCATTTCTAACCTATCTACTATATCTAATATCTAAGTTCTAATGTCTCCATTTAAAATTGAGAATGAATATTTATACATCTGTGTTGGAAAAGACACATCCCTTTGCATTCCAATGTCGGCAAGCAACAGTTCACATTCGAGCTCTGCCAAGCACTCACCGAAACATTCCGTAAGAAATATTTCACTGAAAGAAATCCATTCACCTCATGCAATTCGTCGTGACCCATGGAGTCAGGGAGACATCTCATAGATCACCTTGTGTCTCATTGAGATATGTTCTTTTGTATACTTTTCGGTCGCTATAACATTTTGTTGTCAGGGAGATGTCTCATAGATCACACTGTGTCTTACTGAGATGCACCTTGTGGTAAATTTTTGGTCGCTGAGACGTAACCACCCTTTCGCCAATGAAAAAAATTTCATCGACAAGACTATGAATCTTATAAAAGACTCATACCGATGCCAAATGTCTCGTCGAACCCGTTCCTCTAGATTACTCTATTTGGTGAGACTCTCCCCAAAGTATTCTATCAGTGTGACTTTCAATTTTTGGTGGAACTCACGCCAAAGATTTCTTCTCTTGACAATGAAAATCTCTATCAGTGTGACTTTTGAGTCGACAAGACTGCAAAACCTCATGCCGATAACCCTTGGTAGAGTCCCATTGTGCCTTGTTGGCGAGACCTGATGCACTTGCCAAGACTTTACTCTGAAGAAAATCTCTTGCCGATATGTGTATCCCTCTGCCCCCGGTCGGTGAGACATAAAGATCTTGCTAAGACCTTACTCTGATGCACTTTAGTCT
Source organism: Sequoia sempervirens (assembly GCA_007258455.2). Taxonomy (NCBI): domain Eukaryota; kingdom Viridiplantae; phylum Streptophyta; class Pinopsida; order Cupressales; family Cupressaceae; genus Sequoia; species Sequoia sempervirens. The sequence goes on along the minus strand of VDFB02000002.1, from coordinate 140,803,935 downwards.
TACCAATATGCATATCCTCATCGCCGGTCGGTAAGACAATTCAAACTCGTCAAGACTTCATCTCGAATACCTTTAGCTTGGTTGATATACTTCCATGTGCATCGGTCGATGAGACATAATGTATTCGCTATGACTTCACTCCGACGATGAATCTCTTGCCGATGTGTTTTTTCTCATGCACTGGTCGGTGGGACACAACCCATTCGGTGAGACCTCACCCTGGTGAAATCATTCTCTCCGATATGAAACTTCCTCTGTCGCTGAGACAATGACTAATGTCCTGTCGAAAGACACCTACAAATGAATTCCAATCGGTGTGACATTCTTGAGGTCCTACCGATAATCTGCAACAAATGTATATTAGTAGAAAATGCAATATGGATCAGGGAGACCTTGATTTCTTCATGCCAATAGGAATTATAATATAGAATATGGGTATGTGCAGGATCATGATGGGCCAAAAAGTGGCAATTTGATGGGTATTTGTGGGGTATGTGAATGGCAACTTTTTTTTACCCAAAATTGATGAAATGAAAAGGGTTTTTAAAGGAGATTCTCATCTTTCCACCAATATAAATTAGTCTTTACTTTGAATTTAATAAATAATTATTATTCGCCAATATTGGCATGGTGTGATGTTTTATAGGTGCCATTGTTGTTCATGCCACCAAGGTTCAAACCCCATTGGGGTGGTATTGTTGAATGGTTGTATTCTGGTTCATAGCTCTAGTCAAAAGCGTTTACCCCTTGAATAAAAATAAATAAATAATTATTATTCATTTTCTACTTGAATTATGACTAAAGTCCTGATTGATAGGTTGATTGAAAAACATCTATAGCTTTCAAACGGTATCACATTTTTGGAATCCAAAACATGCATCACATTCTATGCTTCACATACTATAGGATTAAAAAAATAAAAAATGAATTTCATGAAGTTTTGACCATTTTAAGGTGGTTAGTCATATGAGTTTTTACATTTTTTAAAAGTTGTAATAAAAAAATCATAATTAATTATTTACTTGGAAAAAAAATACAAAAAAATATGCATCACATCCAAACATGAGTCCTCTACTTATTTCTAAAATATTCTAAAAAAATATTATCATTTTATTGTGGTTAGGGTGGTTAGACAGACACCTACTTCTTATTTTTTCCCGAAATTTAAGTACACGCATTGAAATTTCAAATTTTTCACCAAATAGATTAAAAAAACCTAGTAGTTTAGAAACTACATTCAATTTTCTATAGATTCTATTTTACATATTTTTGAAATAATATAGATAACTTATTCAAATTTTTATGTCAAGTTGCCTAACTTTGATTTTTTTGAATTTTTTGCCACTTAAGGGCCTATTTTTTCCATGATGATCCTGCACATACCCATATTCAGACCTAGATGGACTCATGGGATCTCATGGCTGGATATGGGAAAAATGTTATGAAGAGAGGACCTTGTGCTTATGATGAAAACTCATTTGGAAACTCAAGGGTATGAAAAAATTACTGTAAAATATTCAAAATTTTATAGTTCTAACATACCCTATACACTTAACCTCATACCCTCAACCCTGAACATTATCCCTCAACCCTCAAACTTATATGTAAATCCTAAACCCTAAACCATCAACCCTAAACCTAATATCCTCAACCCAATACCCTCAACTACATACCCAATATCCTAAACCATAATCCATATACCCTATGCACTTAACCTTATACTCTCAACCCTAAAAAATATCCCTCAACCCTCAACCCTATACCTTAAACCCTAAACCCTACACCCTCAATCCTCATATCTATACCCTACACCCTCAACCTAAAATTCTAAACCCTAAACATTATCCCTTAACCCTCATCTCTACACCGTACACCCTCAACCTCATATCCTAAACCCTAAACATTATCCCTCAACCCTATACTTAAATGGAAAACCCTACATTCTCAATCCTTAACCCTATACCTTCTACCCTTAACAATACACCCTAAATGCTAATCCCTATACCCTATACACTTAACCTCATACCCTCAAGCCTGAACATTATACCTCAACCCCCAACCCTCAAACTTATACATAAATCCTAAACCCTAAACCTAATATCCTCAACCCAATACCCTCAACTATGTACCCAATATCCTAAATCATAATCCATATACCCTATACACTTAACCTTATACCATCAACCCTAAATACTATCCCTCAACCCTCAAACCTATACCTTAAACCCTAAACCATAAACCATAAACCCTCATCCCTCATCCCTATACCCTTTACCCTCAACTTTATACCTAATATCCTAAAACCTAATCCCTATTCCATATACACTTAACCCTATAAGCTTGAACCTATACCTTAAATACTAAACCTTACACCCTCAACCCTTGTAGGGGGAGAAAGAAAGAGGGGGAGGGAGGAATTAGGGAGAGAGAGAGAGAGGTTGGGAGGGAAAGAGGAGATAAAGATAAGTAGAGAGGGAAGGAGAGGGAGAGAAACATGAGAGATAAAGAGTAGTTAAGGAAGGAAAAATGGAGGGAGAGAGAGGGAGGTTAGAG